>CALNHX010000855.1:0-277963 GCA_940337035.1 Agriotes lineatus
GACCCAAAATATTAAATGAATCGACGGCCACCCATACATGTCGCATTGTCTATTCTAAAACAGATGGAGCGCACCGCAAATTATATATCACTTAAACTAACCTATTGTACAGGAACTCTAAAGCAAATTAGACATTGGATCTACAATTTCACACATCGCAATTAGTATTATAAATTATTATCTTATTATGGGGCCTGGACACAACGCCCACTGGTCACAAACCCCAACTCAGAATTTGGTCATAACGCCCAACTTCGATTCTGGTCACAACGCCCAACTTGGTCACAACGCCCACCGACGCCTGTTATAGGAGAGAGCTATCGACGCCACTTAAACCACCGTTTTGGTCATAACGCCCAACTTTGATTTTGGTCACAACGCCCAACTTGGTCACAACGCCCAATTTCGATTTTGGTCACAACGCCCAATTTAGTCACAACGCCCAATTTCGATTTTGGTCACAACGCCCAACTTGGTCACAACGCCCAATTTCGATTTTGGTCACAACGCCCAACTTGGTCACAACGCCCAATTTCGATTTTGGTCACAACGCCCAACTTGGTCACAACGCCCAACTTTGATTCTGGTCACAACGCCCACTTTGGATTCTGGTCACAACGCCCAACTTGGTCATAACGCCCAAGTTTGATTTTGGTCACAACGCCCAACTTTGATTTTGGACATATCGCCCAGGCGGCACAGAAAGTAAAATGAATAATAATAAATTAAACTTTTAAGGTGAGGTAATAGGTAGGAACATTTTTCAAGTTCCCGTAAGTAGTATTAATATTATTTATTTTTCATAATAATTGAGTGGCGTAATGCCTTGTCCAAAAAGTTTCTAAATTCGGATTATAACATATAAAGTTGTATTTTTTATATGGAACTCATAGTTAGCCGTGGCATTATGAGACATATGTCGTATGGGAACGATTTATTAATTTTCACTACTTTATAGCAACAATTCACAATTTTTAATATTTCGTCGTTTTCTAGTTGAAAACTTGTGCCATTTAGAATATACGTGATTATACAACGTTTTTGCGTTGTTACAATACCACCGTTTGATTGACAGAATTAATCACGTTTGATTGTTGCTTATAATATTATAGTGTCCTTCATATATCCATTTTATCAGAACATTTTATTGTCCATTAAAACCTCTGCAGTTTCTCAAATTAAAAATGCATTTGCAAACATGTAAATATTCTACTTCTATACGAAGGAGGTTCGAAAATATGAAAATGTACTCTTATTTTTCAAAATACACAAAAATGTTAATTGGAAGTATTTGTTGTAACATATCTATTAATAGTTATTTAACAAACAAGTATGTTCATGAGAACGATTAATAATCGAGACATTTTAATGCGCGAGCGCCAGCGAGCGAGTTAATTGTAGATATTATTAATCGCCGATTAACATACGAGTTATTTACAATATTTTTCAGTTGATCCTACATTATTAATTTTAAGAAAATATAATTTTATTCAGTAATAATGTATTAAGGGCAAATGCTTTTGCCGGTAAAAATGTTTTACGAAAGTATTTTGTTTTGGCAATGTCACAAGACAAATTAACTTGATCAAATTCCCGAGCCGAAGGCGAGGGAATTTGTCAAAGTTAGTTTGTCGAGGGGCATTGCCAAAAAAACAACAAATCGTGAGCTAGAATACAGTTTATGGGCTTTGTATGCGTTAGACAGAAGTAGACATATATGATTTAAAATCTAGTATCCTAGAATTCAGTGTTTTCTAAAAACAAAACTTTTTGATTCTGCGAATACTAGATGTTAATCACATATAGGTCTGTTTATGCCTAACGCATACCAAGTCCGTAAACTGTATTCACACACATTTGATTACTTATGTTCACATTTTCCGCCACCAAAAAAAAATCCTCTTACTCATGATACCACCTACAACTATGAATTTCATCTACTGACTACCCACTGCATTCGTATCGAAAAGGTGCCAGAAGAATGTCAAATTACTTTTATCTATTTTTTTCGTTGACCGCTTGTTAATTTCAATTTTAATTAATTATTTTTCCTAAAAAAGGATGGATTAATAGGCGTCATTAATACACTGTTTTTGATTAATACACTCTTTTGCATTAATTAACTGTTTTTTAAAAAAGGATGGATTAATAGATCTATTAATACACTGTTTTTGATTAATACACTCTTTTTCATTAATTAACTGTTTTTGTGATTTTGGCGTTTTGATGATATTTTGCATGGAGGTTAGTTGTATTATTTTTCGCCACAAAAAAAGATGTTGCGGTCAACGAAAAAATTTTGTAATCAACTCGTTTGTTAATGGGCGATTAATAATCTCAACTATTAAAGGCACTCACTCGCTATCGCTCGTTCGTGCTTTAAACAGTTTCGATTATTAATCGCCTTCATTAACACACTTGTTGGTTAAATCTATTATAAATAAGTGAGATATTGTCAAAAAACAAAAATAGACAAAAATATTATTTAAAGAGGTTAAAAGTAGGTGTCAAACATAAAGTCACAGTTACTTGCTCCGAAAACATTTTTTTCTGGTTTCTCCATTTTTTTTTCTTACCACGCTGTGTATTACCAAATGAAATACTTCAAAGTTAACTTATCAACGGATACGATAAACGAGTATTGTCAAACCTGAGTTTTCCCTCACTTAGCAACCAGGATATGACGTGATTCGGAATCAGTGCAAACAAATTTAATTTTTGTGTCAAATTTTTAAATAATTTATTAACAAACGGACCAAATAACAATTAGGTAAAAATCAATTATAATTTTTTCCGTTGATCGTCTATTTATGGGTTTCATTAATGTATAGAGAATCGTCTATTAATGACACTGATTAATGAATGATTTTTTATTAATAAACGATTTTAAAAATCTGTTTATGTTGGTGGCACTGTAAGTCTATGTCAAATTCGAGGTTAGCAGTTTTGTTTTGACACAAACTGACTCAAAACCTAACCTGCTAACCTCATATTTGACATAGACTTACAATGTCACCAACATAAACAGTGCCAACCTAAGAAAAAAATCACAACCATTTATGGTCACCCGGTACCATTAATGTCAAAACTTTAAGTGTCAAATTCTTTTCATGGAATAAAATTAGATTTTCTTCAAATTAATAATGTACGATCAACAGAAAAATATTGTAACTAACTCGTATGTTAATCGGCGATTAATAATATCTACAATTAACTCGCTCGCTGGCGCTCGCGCATTAAAATATCTCGATTATTAATCGTTCTCATTAACATACTTGTTTGTTAAATAACTATTAATAGATATGTTATAACAAATACTTCCAATTAACATTTTTGTGTATTTTGAAAAATAAGAGTACTTTTTTCTTCAATCATTTTCATATTTACGAACCTTCTTTGTATGGAAGTAGGATATTTACATTTTTGCAAATGAATTTTTAATTTGGGAAACTGCAGAGGTTTTGATGGACAATAAAATGTTCTGATGAATGGATATATGAAGGACACTATAATATTATAAGCAACAATCATACGTGATTAATTCTGTCAATCAAACGTTGTTATGAAAACAACGCAAAAAATTTGTTTAATCACGTATATTCTAAATGGCACAAGTTTTCAACTAGAAAACTACGAAATATTAAAAATTGTGAATTGTTGCTATAAAGTAGTGAAAATTAATAATTCGATCCTATACGACATATGTCACTGAAATGGGAGAAAATCCGTTTTCTCATAATGCCACAGCTAACTATGAGTTCTATATAAAAAATACAACTTTATATATGTTATAATCCGAATTTAGAAACTTTTTGGACAACGCATTACGCCACTGAATTATGAAAAATAAATAATATTAATACTACTTACGGGAACTTGAAAATTTTCCTACCTATTACCTCATCTTAAAAGTTTAATTTATTATTATTCATTTTAGATACACATTTTTCTTACTTTCTGTGCCGCCTGGCCGATATGTCCAAAATCAAAGTTGGGCGTTGTGACCAAAATCAAACTTGGACGTTATTACCAAGTTGGGCGTTGTGACCAGAATCAAAAGTGGGCGTTGTGACCAGAATCAAAGTTGGGCGTTGTGACCAAAATCCAAATTGGGCGTTGTGACCAAGTTGGGCGTTGTGACCAAAATCGAAATTGGGCGTTGTGACCAAGTTGGGCGTTGTGACCAAAATCTAAATTGGGCTTTGTGACCACGTTGGGCGTTGTGACCAAAATCGAAATTGGGCGTTGTGACCAAATTGGGCGTTGTGACCAAAATCGAAATTGGGCGTTGTGACCAAGTTGGGCGTTGTGACCAAAATCGAAGTTGGGCGTTATGACCAAAACGGTGCTTTAAGTGGCGTCGATAGCTCTCTCCTATAACAGGCGTCGGTGGGCGTTGTGACCAATATCGCTTTTGGGCGTTATGACCAAGTTGGGCGTTGTGACCAAAATCAAAATTGGGCGTTGTGACCAAGTTGGGCGTTGTGACCAGAATCGAAGTTGGGCGTTATGACCAAATTCTGAGTTGGGGTTTGTGACCAGTGGGCGTTGTGTCATAGCCCCCTTATTATTATAAACCTTTAAAGATATTCTGAATTTTAAAACAAATATGATATTCGAATAAATGCATTGAATAGTTAGGAGCATTCATTTAATAAGTATTCTTAAGCAAACAGCGCATATAGGGAAAACGAATAAAAATATTCGAATATATTCATTCGATAGTTGGTACTAGTTATTTAGTAAGTATTCGATAGTAGAAATCATTCGATAGTGCCCATCACTACTATAAGGGAGAACCAGATTTTTATTTTGGCAGATAGTGATCCTGCATAAGCGACTAACTGAGATATTAAGAGAGTTTCACGATCACTGAGCTAGCTAAGGGATAAGAACGGCAAATAATTATTTAAATATTAGAGCGTACGAGACGTCTTATTCAAATTTAATGTATCCACGGAGGGGTAAAAAATACTGCAGTTCATATACTACTTAAAATATATAAAACAATTTTAGAATTTATATCTTTACTTATAATGTAAAAAACTATTTCACCTTGAACTTTTTATTAATTTTATCCCTTTTTTCTCTCTCAAAAATTATTTGCTTCGGGTTGGCATCGACGCAATGTTGGTAACCCTATTTGTAACCATGGAAGTGGCCTGTATAATTAAATGGTGGCATAGAAACGAAACGCTTATGTTAACTATTAAAATAAATTCCCTGTATATTAATTTACTAATAATAAACTTAAATTAATATATTAAATATACTTATTAATAACATAAAGATTCCTACAATTATGCATTCATTTCATAATTATAAAATAATTCTGGCAGATAGTCTACTATGTCTCTTGTTTGCGTAATCACCCACTATTGTCTTTATGCGCCTGTCAGCATCCGTATATATTTTTTAACTTTTTTGGTGCTTCATGGCCTGCAATCAGGTGCACGTAAAACAGAACACAGCCTTTTTGAGTGCTTCTTAATCCATCTATAAATTTCCATACAATTGGATGTCCATTCCCATTTCTGTTTGTAGTTGAATCTTGGAAATATAGACTGTCGACATTGAAAACAAAAACACAATTCGTTGCTTCGGTAATTTAATGAATATGTAGCTATGAATCTTCAAAGCACAATTAGTATCGTGGCTCACTTATGCTAATTGCAATGACATGCCAGACAGGGCCGTAGCTACCACCGGGGCAACCGGGGCAGTGCCCCGGGGCCCCCGAACATAGGGGCCCCCGAAGACGGAGGAAGTTTTTTACGAAATTGTCTTTAAAACGTTTTGAACTAAACTTAGCCTGTTTAAACATTAAATACAGTTTTATATTAAACTCAATGTGAAGTAAATATGTGTTTTGTCTGTTTTAAATGCCCATTCTTCTATCTTAACAGAAAAAAACACCAAATAGTAAGCCTATCAAAAAAGTCTTACTAAATGAAAGTGATGTAGAGGTAAAGGGGAAGATAACATGGGGGCCCCATAAGTATTTGTTGCCCCAGGGCCCCCAAGCCTGTAGCTACGGCCCTGATGCCAGATGTATGTTTATCAACAGTTCAATCAGAATATAATCGGATAATATAAAAATGTCAAAGTTATTAGATGTACACAAAGAATCATTGAAAATGACCAATATTATAGCCCCATGCAAGAATACAGAAATATCGGGCAACTTTTATGAAACCGTGTGCATTAGATGAAGTACTTTTTGGATAACACAGTTATAGTAGCCTTCCAAACACAAACGTTTCAAATCTGTAACATGTGTTGCATAACCCTGTTCATTTTCAATGATCGTGTAAGTAGCCTTGTTTAAAATTATGATTAACCTAACTGGCCCATAACTATACCTTGTTCACCGAACAGAAATCGTTAAGCCACTACCTAGCAACATTTGAATAGAATTTTTCTATTGGTCGAACTTCTAAAACTCGTAGTACAAGCAAGTGCGTGATTGAAACTTTTCTACTTACTAATTTGCTACCTGGCGTGCTTTTAATAACTGGTAGCATGTGAAATGCTCCACATGCATAATTTGGTGCGAGTGGATAGGTTTTCGCGCCAAAACGTCCCATTCCGTGCAAGGCCAGTCTACAGCACAGCTCTCTACCGAATCGGAGATAATCATTCAATTGTTAAATTCTCTCTTATTGGAATATCTCAATTCTAAATTTAATTCAATTTTGATCAAGAATGGATAATGAAGTTCTATGGTTGCCAAACACACGACACTAAATTTTCATCACTAGTCAACTTCTACATTCACAACTCAAAAACACAAATCGAAAATATGTATTCTAACCTCAACCTCTTGAAATTTAAGATGGAGACTGTAAAATGATCAGTTGTTTTTATTGCCATGCATGGCCTACTAACAAAACAACCATATTTCCATAAAACTAAATTATGAAAATTTGTACTCAAACCCTTTAGTAGAACATATTCACAAATTAGTATTAATTTCTAGAATTCATTACTCAAATTATATAAAATTAGGAACACATTTTATTTATATCACCATTTTATTGTACAAAATAACAATTCGTACAACATAAGTCTATTTGGATAAAACATATCCACACGATACTGTTTACGAACTTGCCGCAGGAACAGTCTTTTCTTCCTCCTTGATACGGTCCTTCTTCAGCGTGCCCATAAACGCTGCCTTATCGGCAGCAGTCTGGAACCTACCGTGGCCGAATTTGGACGACGTATCGATAAACTTGAGGTTGATCTTCTCGAGGGCAACACGCTTGGTGTGGACGAGCAGCGACTTCCTAAGAGTGATGACTCGCTTCTTGGGGCCCATGCAACAGCCCTTGAGCATGATGAAGTCGTTGTTGACCTCACCATAGTGGGGGAAGCCACCCATGGGTGTGATGCTCTTCTCAGTTAGATCATACTCGGTCGAAGCGTTGTTTTTAATAACCTACAAACACAAATCATTTGTAACAGACGCCTAGTAAGGGCTAGTTCACGGCAGCAATTTTAAACTGTCAGCCCTATCATTTATAATCAATATTTAGCTCATAATCCTTTTGGCTCGGATAGTTTCTCATCATTTACAGTTACAATACATAATACAATTAAACAAAGCTCAAAAGTGTTAATTTACCTTTCCATCTTTAGTATGGATACCAGCGCCAATACGGTAGATTTTCTTGTTCATTTCGGTACGGTGATGATAGCCCTTCTGACCAGCACGGGCGACTGTGAAGGCTACACGCGAGGGATGCCAGGCACCGATACATGCAACCTTGCGGAGACCTTTGTGTGTCTTGCGGGGCAATTTCTTCGTGTGCCAACGTGACGTGACACCTAGAAACGATTAGTTATAAAATTCAAAATGTAAGAACGTGGATAAGTGTTTTTTGCAAATTGGACGTCAGTAGGAAGGCAGCATGATGCTTTTCTTCAGGGACTTATCTCAGTCCATGCACAATCATGTGTTTCATCATGAAAATTTCAGCATTTCAGTGGTTTTCAAATATTTATGAATTTTAAAATAAACGAATTTCAACATTTGTTTGGTACTGGAATGCGATATTTTCTGAATTGCGATATTCCAGTTAGAAAATAGATGAATTCGTTAGAAAAATAGCTCACATAAAACCGAGATCATGCTGTAATCGCATGCTACGATTGCTTGTATACAAAATGTATTAAGTAGCCCATGCTTATACGGTCTAGAAACCACTGATAAGTCCCCACAATCGGGAATGCTATACGCATCGTTATACAATCAATATAAAAAGTCCAGAGTATCTTAGTAGTGAAGACAGGTAGCAAAATTCAATTTCAGCACTTTGAACTTTAAAACGTTATAAACAAACCGCCACATCAATAAAGCAACACTCACCTTTGTATCCCTTGCCCTTGGTAACGCCAATGGCATCAATCATTTCATCCTGGCCGAAAACGCTCGCAATTGGCACAGGTTTTTCCAGGTGATCCTTAACCCACGCCACCTTATCAGCAACGGTGCCTCCATTAATTTGAATTTCCATAATGTGTGCCTTCTTTTGGCGTTGGTTCAACAGCTTCATCTAATTTTTAAAAAAAAGGCCTCATTTTAAGTATTCAACAAAATCTGCCCTCAACGTACCTGTGTGTGCGCAATGACACGCACAACCTTGCAATACTTAATGATCTTCTTAAAGTCACGCTCGATGGACTTCTTGCCAAGACTGTCCTGCCACTTCTTGGAAGCTTTAGTGAAAGCCTTCTTCTTGCTTTTATACCTGGGGCCAAGAAATCGTTAAAAACGACACGACACACGGCAGGTAGCCGTCTCTGCAAGCACAAAGAGGGGTCGCCTCATAGTTTAGAGGAGGCTTTGCCCTCAACCACACTTCGTGGAGCTACGTCCACTCCGGTGGGCTTTTGCAGGCTCTCATGCAGCGATTGGAGAGCTACCGGTGGTGTGAGCGAAAATTACTACACAATAACCTACGACTTACCAGTTCTTGTAGAAGCGTCTGCGGCAATCTTCAGACAAATGCTCGGCCCACACTGTGACTAGAGCTCGGAGGCCGTGTGGGGTCTCGATGTAGCCCACACAACCAACCACCACCATTGGCGGGGTTTCCAGGATAGTTACAGCCTCCACGATTTCCTTCTTGTTTATTTCTGGCAGAAAATTAGCCTGTTAAGCTTAGGTATCGTAAAATACATAAAGGCTGTACAGAGCATGGTTTATCCAAGTGTCATCGCCCAGGGGCTACACAGAGAAAATGGAATATGCCCAGCGCACCTCCCGAAGGGTGCATGTTCTACGACACTGCGAAGGCAACCACCACTGAAGGGCAGCACCGGTCCGCCAGCAGGAGGGTAAGCTCCATGCTGAATGTGTCGAAAAAACACATTACAAGACGCAACTTACTTGAGCCAGGTCGGTCAGCCTCACGCACAATGTGAGTCATGCCGGCTTTGTAGCCGATGAACGCAGTCAAGTGCACTGGTTTGCTTGGATCATCTTTAGGGAATGCCTTTACTTTGCCGCGATGCCGCTGGGACCTCTTCTTGGGGTAGAAGCCCATGGACCCATGCCGGGGAGCACTGAACTTACGATGTGACTGAAATACAAAGCTATTAGCCACGTGGAAAACCGAGCGTTGTGGAAGTTAAAAATTGAATTGCTCAGACCGCCCTAGAATACATTCCTCATGTATTTTCGGATTTCAACCATAAACAAAAATTTTATCTAAATCATCATAGGTAATCGGTGATTAAAGCCACATGGAACTAATTTTAACAGACATTAAAAACACTGATTTTATAAAAATAACGTGTCGAAGCTACATTATTATTGCATAAAAAGCAATACTGAGTAATTCTACAGCACTTTTTGCTACAGATGGCTTAAATCGAACAAGATTTATTAGGAATGCACAAAAAATTAATAACACAAACTTACCATCACGACGAGTAGAAAGCAAATGGCAGAAGCGATGGGAAAAACGGCGCCAGCAAACTTCAGGCGAGAGCAGAGGGCGCCACCAGCGACAAGGCGTGGAATGGCGCGTTTTTCAAATTTAAAGCTTCCTTAGGCTCTTATTTCAAGTGATCCATTTTTCCCCAAGTAGGTACAGTGGTACAGTCGTGTTCAAATAAATCTGGGACAATGTTTTTACTTTCCCATACCCATAGGTATAGGGAAGTCTTGGAATCATGAAAATTTTGGAAATCGAGATTTTCACAGAAATATCCGTTTTGGGCCTCTAGGAACCCAAAAAAGTGGTTTTTAAAAAATGTCTGTCTGTGTGTGGGTGTGTGTGTGGGTGTGTGTGTGGGTGTGTGTGTGGGTGGGTGACGCTCCTACAGCCGAAAGTATTGCTCCGATTTTGATGCGCTTTGGAATGCGGGGGTGTATCGAAAATTCATCGACAAAATAAGCTTTTCAAAAAAATCCGAAACCGGAAGCGGAAGTTACGCATGTTTTTTTGGTACGACTGTTTTCGTGATTAAAATTTTGCAAATTTTATCGCGGATAACGATAGAGGGTCATAAGACAAATCTGCTAGTTTTTTTCCGAACTCGCTAGGTTTAAAATCAAGGGCGCTATGATTTTTTGAAAATTTTGAGTTTAACGCCCTATTACTCAAAAACGGATGAATCGATTCAATTGATTTTTGTTTTCTGAATAGTATATGAAGGCTAACATGAGGTGATATAAAAAGTGTTTTGAAAAATATTAAGGGGCCTAAATTACAAATGTTCAAAATTTTGGAAATTTTCTAAAAATCATTTCTCAAAAACTGCCCACAGGAATTTGTTTAAACTTCATACACTGATAGACCCCGAAAAGGGCTATCGATCTGTTTTTTAAAGAATCTCATGAATTATCTGTGGCGCCCTCTACGAAGCTTTGAAGTTTGAAAATTTAAACCCCTTTAATTAATAAACAAAACAAGATAGGTAGCTGGGGTTTTCACTGGATTGCTCAGTGCATAATGGAGCATATGAATATGTAAAAAAATATTACACTCGTGGATATATGTAAGCGCACCGGCCCCCTCCCCCCTCTATTTTTGAAAAATAATTTTTTTATTCTAACGGTTGTTATATTTTTGCGTCAAAGAATCTTTTTCCGCGAAAATAAAAAAATCGATTTTGTATGCCCTAGAAAATATAATTTCCAGGTACTTAGAAAATTTCACCTCGGTGCTACAGCCGTTTTGAGGAAAATAATACATAAACTAGCACAGTGGCGGCTTGTCCACTTGGCGCCATCTACAGAAGCTCGGTGGTCACGTTTTGAACTACACATCTTATAACATAAAATCGTAGCTCTCTTTGTTTGCGTGTAACTATGTTTGTTCGCTATCTCCTCCGAAGATACTGGACCGATTAAGTTGTACGATGGCTTAAAAGTTTGCTAATTTTCAGACTTATTTAATTAACTTCTCTAGGCAGCAGTATAATTTAATTAACTTCTTTAGGCAGCAGAGCGGAGCGCCTATCGCTGTCTACTATTAGCTCGGGTGCGCGTATTATTCAAACAGGAGAGTGTGGTTCTGCGGTAAGCGTGCTGGCCTATCACGCGGGAGCCCCGGGTTCGATCCCGTCGATGCATCTTTTTTTTTTAATTTATATTAATGAATCTCTCTTAATTTTGCGAACCGAAACGTAGTTCGGGTGACTCACTAGTTCTTTTATATTTACCCGCAATTTACGTGAAAGTGTAAACGCTTATCACGGTGAAGACGTGAGTCATCGAGTTGAAATATTGATATGTTGTAAAGACTGTTGAATAAAGACGATATGAACAGTTTCCAGTATGGGAAAGTCCAGGGAGGTAGTCACGTCCACTTTTTTTCATATGTAGATTGAGTTAAAAACTGAAGAATGTCACTATGCATTTCCTGCTATCAGAAAGAGTTACAGATTTCATTTACCTGTCAAAGTTTAATGTACCTCTTTCTGATAGCAGGAAATCCACGGAGATATTCTTCAATTCTTAACGCAACCTACATAATATATGAAAAAAATTGTCCCAGATTTATTTCAACACCACTGTACATCTCATAAAATGCAAATATTAATGATCACTATCACATTTAATTCAAATTGTGCATGTAGAGTTAGAAAACATCACACTATTTGATAAATTAATTTCAAGCATGAATAGGCCATTCAATAAACCCAAAAACATTTAAATTTTTTTGAAGTTGGTATATACTTACAATTTTTGTGCTAGAGATTCTGTATTTTATTTTGCAAAGGTTTCCACACCTGCATAAAGGCGACTTTGAATTTAAAAATCTGGTGTGATATACGCACACAACTTCCTTTTACAGTGATTTTATAATTAGCCAAAAATTTGATCTTTATTTTTTAAGCATTTGTCAAAAATTACAAATACTACAAAAGCGGGACAACATAGAGCGTTAGTTCAAGAGACAAATTTTCTCTGAATTCAAAAATGTAATAATTTAGGTACCGGATGTTCTATTTAAAATAGGAGTTAATTAAAAAAGTACAAAAAAACAAAAGAAACCCATTTTAGAAGTATTCAACTGGCAATTCGCCTATCTCACATCAATACACATTAAAAATGTAATAAAAATATAAAGTTTGGAAAAGATCGTGAAAGCCGTTTTTGAAACAAACTGAAAAATCACAAGATTAAACACCTACTTTCGGTTATGAGATTTTCTTCAAAAGTTTGTTGTCTCATCTACATAGTACACAAAACAGACAGACACACACACACACCAGACAGACAGACAGACAGACCAATGAACAAAAACGTGGTTTTTGGGTTCAGGGGACTCGAAAACGTGAATATCTGTTGAAAACTAAATTTTTGGGGTGAATCCAATACTTCCTTTATCGTAAAAGGAAGTAAAAATGACAATTAATAAATCTCATTATTTCAGTGGCAAAGTACATAATATTCTGGAAATTCTTCCCTAAACTTTTATAAAATGTAATAAACATACCTATTAATAAATGCTACATCATTAGTATCCAACACAGTTAGGGTTACCAACATTGAGTCGATGCTAACCCGAAGAAAATAATTTTTGGGTCAGAAAAAAGTGGGATAAAATTAATAAAAAAGTTCAAAGTGAAATAGTTTTTTACATTATTAAGGTATAATTCCGAAAATTGTTTTATATTTTTTTAAATAGCATATGAAATGCGGCATTTTTACATTACTTTTGAACAAGACATTTCGTACGCCTTAACATTTAAATAATTGCCCTTTTTATCCCTTACGCCCAGTTAACATGAAACTCTCTTAATATCCCAGTTAGTCGGTAGTGGTACTTATTTGAGTTGCTACAAACACATTCCTGCGCGTTTGAAAAAGCTTGCAGTTAAACGCAACCTTATTACGCTCTGCAAACATTATAGTAGGAGAGCTGGTGACATTTTTTGGTGATCATTTAGTTAAGGCCTATTTTTTGAGAGAATGTTGCTGGAGGCATGTATAAGTGTAATCTGTAAGGATTCTCCTAGATAGCGGTATCGGAGGAAGGCAGAACACCCCCAATTTGCACTGTCAGTATATGTCAAATTCGAGGTGAGCCGGTTAGGTTTTGTGTCAGTTTGTGTCAAAACTGACGGAAAACCTAACCTGCTAATCTCGAATTTGACATAACTTACACTAAAAAAGTCCATAAGAGGCAGCTGTGGAAATTGAAACGTATGAATAATAGGTTGGTGGCATTGTAAGTCTATGTCAAATTCGAGGTTAGCAGGCTAGGTTTTCCGTCAGTTTTGACACAAACTGACACAAAACCTAACCGGCTCACCTCGAATTTGACATATACTGACAGTGCAAATTGGGGGTGTTCTGCCTTCCTCCGATACCGCTATCTAGGAGAATCCTTAAAGATGACAGTTATACATGCCTTCAGCAACATTCTCTGAAAAAATAGGCCTTAACTAAATGATCATCAAAAAATGTCACCAGCTCTTAGACTATTATACCTGGAACTGGCTGCTGCTTGGAAACGACACGCTTTGATGGCATCACCCGCTCCTGGCGGACATTATGCCGGGAACCAATGATCGCGCGCAGGCCTCGTAAAGACAGTTGAATTGGCGCCTCTCAAAATTGACGCTTCAAATAAGCCTTTAAATATAGTACAATGGGTGTACTTAGATGTACACTCGGAAAATGCGTTTGCGGTATTTGCAAACGCTGGCGCGCTGCATTTTAACACTGTTTGCAGCAAAAGTTGGCTGCCATGCTGTTTTAGCGCAGCTTCAAATAACTTATATCTCCCTGGAATAATTCACGCACTATACTTTTCTCCCAGAAGAGGGTGCGTGCGACTGCTGGCTTTTTGTTGAATTTGCATGAGTTGAAAATCTCAGCAGCCCACGTACAGCTTGTGTTTCTTGCTGCACTCGCAGAAACCAGAATTCACAATACATGTCCAGCACAGGACCGGCTTTGCCAGCATTTGCTTGCATAAATTACAATATTAAATCTAATAATAGAAAATAAGAACTTGGCTTCTAAATTTAAGCATGAAAATAAACATTATCGGTAAGGAATCCAGCTGGCCCGTTACACAGCACAATTCTTTGTAAATCATAGGAATTCAAGAACACAACCATTTGTATATTCCATAAAAGAAACGTTCAAATAAAATATATATTAGAAGTTAAGTAAACTACTACGAAACTACGTTATTCTGAAAAAAAATTAAGATATTTGCTAAAACTATATTTTTTCCTCTTTGGCCATTTTCTTACCAATGACTTCTGCTCTGGAGCTTTTAAGCAGGAGTAAAACTTTTCGCAATTCATGTATGAATCAACTTTTAGTTAACCCGAAGAATTTTATTGAAAACTCGAACCCGAAGAATGATTGCCAAACCCGAAGTCTTCGGGTCAAAATGACAGTGTTGGCAACCCTGAACACAGTATTTGTTTAACATCTTTAAAAGCAGTTATGACAGATGCTAATTAAATGTCACACTATTAACCCATTTGTTTTAGTAACTTTTTGTAAGTACATTCCTAGACAAAAGATGAATTTTGCAAGTACACTCTTGACATTTTAGAAATCGAAGGCCACTTTATGTTTTTATGTTTAATGAACAGACTATAACTTGTTTGTTCGATCACCGATCTCGGTGAGGTTTTTAAAAATAAAAAATGCGGATGAAAACCTCTACAGAATGCTATCATTCGGAAGTGATGTAAAGCCGTGGGTCCCATGTTACTACGATATGTAGCATGTAAAAGATCTCTTGCTAGGGTTGGAACTCCTTAGTCTCGACAAAGTTCTAAGTTGGACTAAGGTACCTGGTACTCTGCATGCCTAGACCTTGTTCATGGGGTTGACAAAAAAGGCCTACTTGCTAGACTCGCTAAAGTCTCCCCAAAAATACTACTACTACAACATAACTTGTTTTTTATAGCTAGACTAGCTTTTACCCGCGACTTCGTTCGCGCGAGGTTCGTTATTTGTGTATTAAATAATGACGTCCCGTCCCGTCCTCTCCCCTTCCATCCCATTCCATTCCTTCCCTTCCCTTCCCTTTCCGTCCCGTCCCGTCTCGTTCCTTTTCGTCCCGTCCCTTCCTTTTCCGTCCAGTCCCTTCCTGTTCAGTCCCGTCCCGTCCAGTCCCGTCCGTTCCCGTCCCGTCCCGTCCCTTCCCCTTCCATCCCATTCCTTCCCTTTCCTTTCCGTATCATCCCGTTCCGCCCCGCCCCGTCCCGTCTCGACCCTTCCCTTCCCGTCCCATCCCGCCCCTCCCCTTCCATCCCATCCCCTCCCCTTCCATCCCATCCTTTTCCTTCCCTTTCCGTCCCGTCCGTCCCGCCCCACCCCGACCCGTCCCGCCCCGTCCCGCTTTGCCCCATCACGTCCCGTTCCGTCCCTTCCCTTCCCGTCCAGTCCCGTCCCGCTCAGTCCCGTCCCGTCCAGTCCGTCCCGTTCCGTCCAGTCTAGTCCCGTCCCGTCCCGTTTCTTCCCTTATGTCATGTTCACCGTCTTGGACTTAAAAATAAATGCCATTTTCGCAATCAACGTCCCAATAAACCTCAATAACGACACCCATATCGATTTTTAGGCTTACTTACCCCATTTCACCCCCTAAGGGGTTGATTTTCGGAAAATCAAGAAATACGTGTTTGCTTATTTGTTTTTAGGAGTACTCCTACGAAGTTTCAAGTCGAAATGTCTATTTAATATTATTTTTCCATACAAAATTGGAACCCCCATTTTACCCCTTTAGGGGTTGAATTTCGAAATATCCTTTCTTATTCCTTGTATACATCATAAAGGGAACCTCTGTGCAAAATTTCAGCTTTCTAGGTCCAAGGGTTTGGGCTGGGCGTTGATGAGTCAGTGAGTCAGTCAGGACTTTTAGAAATATATATAAGATAGATTTATTTTTTAGTGTCTCTTGTACATAAAAACCATAGCACACCAAATATTCACTGCGCCAGCATAACGATGACGTAATAGCATGTAGGCTACCTAAAATACTAAATTCTGGAATTTACTCACTTCGATAACCAAAATAAGATAAAATATTGTTTGAACCACGTGCATAATCAAGATTATGCTCGTAGCTATACCTCTCGGGAAACTTAACATTCCCTCATGTTACAATCATAATCTGTTGATTATGCACTTAATACTGGGTATCTTAAAAATACTTAATTACATCTAGTATGCTTTTGAGTTTTCCATAATACAATATGTACCAATAACAATCTAGAGGCACATAAAAATTTACACGCAAACAAAATTTAAAACCTGCTAGATGTAACTCTTTTTAAGACACCCGGTACATACTATAGTAGTACAACGAGAGTGGATATGGACATTCCACTCGAGTTCTACAGTGTATTTTTTCTACGACCTATCAATGGAAAAGAATGGAAAATTAAAAGAAAATTTATTCAAAGCTAATTAATAAGATATCTTACAACAAAATCACGTTTGCCACAAACAGGGCACAGCAGGGCGTGCCCATTGCAAAACAAACAATTAATGAAAGTTGCCTAGGTAATCACGACTAACGTGGTTTGTGATTGGTGTATTTCATATCCACCCTTGTTACTTCCTTTTACAATAAAGGAAGTATTGGATTCACCCCAAAAATTCGAAATTGAGTTTTCAACAGATCTTCACGTTTCAGAGTCCCCTGAACCCAAAAAACATATTTTTTTTCATTGGTCTGTGTGTCTGTCTGTGTGTCTGTCTGTGTGTCTGTCTGTCTGTCTGTGAACAGAATATCTCAAAAACCAAAAGAGGTATGGCGTTGAAACTTCATATATAAGTTTTGTGTACTATGTAGATGAGACAGCAAGCTTTTGAAGAAAATCGCATAACCGGAAGTAGGTGTTGACTCTTGTGATTTTTCAGTTTTTTTCGATTTTTTCAAAAACGGCTCAAACGATTTTTTTTAAACTTTACATTTTTATTACATTTTTAATGTGTATTGATGTGAGATAGGTGATTTTCCAGTTGAATACTTCTAAAGTGAGTTTCTTTTGTTTTTTTTTCTATTTTTTTTATTAACTCTTATTTTAAATAAAACACCCGGTATGTTATTACATTTTTGAATTCACCTTAAAATTATAGAGAAAATTTGTCTCTTCAACTAACGCTTTATTTTGTACCGTTTTTGTAGAATTTGTAATTTTTGAAAATTTTTGACAAATGGTTAAAAATTAAAAATGAAATTTTTGACTAATTATAAGATTACTGTAAAAGGAAGTTGTGTGAGTGTATCACACCAGATTTTGTGGATATGAAATCATATACGTTCAGTTAACTACAATTGCCTACATATCCATTCTGTAGATTGTGAAGAAAACAGAATATATACATGCGGGAGTAGAAAAAATAGTTATTGCTATTGTGTGTTTTGAAATAAATTGCCTTTGTCAAAACATTGTAAGGGTGGGGGCCTGGTCACTGAGTGTTGAATCCAGGAGGGTGACCGGGGGGAAAATCCCCCCCCCCCCGGGAACATTACCACTTCATATTCATGTTTTATTTTTATCTATAAAAGAATGAGTGGTTTGCGCGGGAATAGATAAAAATACCCCCCAGACATTTCCCCCCTCCCCCCCAAGAGTAATCAGTCTGGATTCAACACTGGTCTGAACGCAAGCCCGCAAGTTTGTTGCTACTTGCTACTGCCCTGATTCTGATTCTGTTATGTATGAGCATTCATCGCATCTAGGGTGCCTTGATCAAGATCTCTAAACTGAGTTTAGCGATCTTGTGCCTTGATGTCAATTTGACGTATTTTCCCTCTACGAGGGTATGGACAGATGACAGATCGTTGTCCCCTCTCCACGCCCGGCATCAATTATGATGCTTGCAAGCTCGAACAACAGGAAGTAATATGAGCAACACACCGGACTTCGGACGGCAACAGACAAAATAAATAACTGACAACGCTCACTACCAGCTAAAAAACCAGGCCGCAGCTCTCTGACGTCATAGGCTTGTGATGTCGGTTAAAGTAGGTAGTTAATGCCCGCCACGTGAACATGCTTACAGCAACGTTGCACGTTGATTGCAATTATCGATTATCATTGAGCTTTTTGTAATAGAAAAGTACAACAATATTTTTTCTACAGACCCCAAAATGCTTTTTTCACGTCGTTAATGCTAACGTAAATAAATATCCTATTTTTTACCAAGTTAAAAATGGCAAACTTTACCCCTTTTTTTATGGTTGTCGAAA
Organism: Agriotes lineatus; assembly: GCA_940337035.1. Lineage (NCBI taxonomy): Eukaryota > Metazoa > Arthropoda > Insecta > Coleoptera > Elateridae > Agriotes > Agriotes lineatus. The sequence continues at coordinate 18,693 of CALNHX010000855.1, forward strand.
ATAGTAGATATATTAAGTATTAAGAATGGTAAGGACGTTTCACTGATCGAAGACAATTGTTTGGAGGAGGAGCAAAGCGACTACTCCAATTATTGTCTGAGATCGGAAATTCCTTAACGTTCGTGATGCTTATGACGTTTTCTGCACGGCAGAATAGCTATTTATGCAACAAGTGCTAAAAGTCGACGTTTATGCACGAGACATGAAAATTATGAAACGAAGCCGAATGCTGAGTTTAATAACATGTCTCGTGCATAAACGACTTTTAGCACGCGTTGCATACAATATTTTATCTACTCCAGTGGGATAAGTAACGCATTACGTCACTCATTTGACACTATTTCAGTTACGTAATGAAGCTCATTACACCACTCAGTTATGTAATGGTTTCATTACGCAACTGAGTTGTGTAATGACTTCATTACGTAACTGAAATAGTGTCAAATGAATGACATAATGACATTTGCCTACTAAAATAGTTTTGAAAATGACAGATCTGACATTTCTCTTAATGCACTTTTCTCAATTTTAGGCAGTCGTAGATAAAATTTTGTACAATACATGTGTGATAATGCATCATTAATATACTTGTGTGCTTACATAACTCGTGCTACGCACTCGTTTGTAACTTACACACACGTATATTAATGATACTGTTATCCCACTTGTATAGTAAATAACTATTATCTACGACCTTAATTTTACTGTTATTAATCCATAAATATCGATTTAACAAAGGTTTGCATCTACGACACTTCTAATTTATGTCATAATAAATAGTAGACCATGCCGCGCGGGCGAATGTTTGCGAAGCCAGTACTGTCAAGGTCAGTTACGAAATGTAATTATTAATACTCCACATCTGACTGTATTCATTACATAACGCTTTAATTATTTCAAAAACACTTGACCTGTAACGCAAGAAGCAACTAGAATAACTTTACAACTTCACTTCCAGTTCGAAATTGTAGTTTTATAACCTCACTTCACTTTTAGCACTTGGGCTAAAAGTAAACAGCTGATTTCTTTAACCACGCTAAACTATAAAACGTCACTTTTAGTGAAACAAGCTAGCGCTAAAAGGCGTACTTTTAGTAGTGGTCGTAGATAAATTTCTTTTTAAGATAATATACATTCACAAAAAAATAATCTGCTAAAAACCGCGTGTTCTTCAGAAAATTGGCATTAAATTTAAATTAAATATTTAGGATTATTTGACATGAACAAAAACCAATCATTTTGAAATTTCTGCTATTTATTGTCTTTAATAGTAAGAGCAACAAACGAGAAAACACAAAGATGCCGGCCCTACCCCTCTCACTCTAAAGCAGAGACAAAAATCGGTCCCTACCCTGGCAAAGAACAAGGCACCCTAATGGTGTAAAAAATACAAGATGTAACCTTCCGCAGAATGGAGGCATTATGGGCGGAGCCTCAGATTTAACCAATAAAAATTGGGCCTACAGAGGGCGCGAATTTTAAATGGAGATGCGCACAGGAAAATAAAAAGACAGTTGTAATAAATACAAATACCGGCAGTGTATCGTATATTTTTTTTGTATACTGAACAAGAACAAGAACCATTTTGATTTTATTAAGGAAATATTCTAAACTATTTGCTTTTAAAATGCTGTCATTCTTATTCTACGTTTGGCAGTACTGAAGTGTATTGTTGGTGAGGCTGTCTATGTTAAATTCGAAGTTAGATTTCGCCTCAGTTTGTGTCAGACTGACGAAAAACCTAACGTGTTAACCTCGAATTTGACATCGACTGGCAGTCGGCCATGATGGATTTCCTGATTAGGTCCATTGGGGATTGGATGACATCTCCCCTCTACTTTCTGAACGAGTGCACATCTCCGGGAACATTTCACCTTGTATTCTTTACACCATGGTAGCTACTAAATGAGCGAGGTGTAGTTCGCAACCCACATTTTGTGCACCGGATTTACATTTTACTTTGATTTCTTCAGACTTCCTTTGATTTCCTTATGATTATCTCTGATTTCACGTGATTTCCCTTGATTACCCATTATTTCCTTTGACTTCCTCAAGATTTATACTGATTTTATCGTGGTTTTCTCGTCATTTACTCCAGGTTTGTCTTTATTTTTTTCACAGTTTGACGAGTCCGTTTTATAAAATAATTACAAATAATAAAAATTAACAAAATGTTCATAAAATAGTATATTGTAATACCAGTAGGTACGGGAAGCGAGTTATTGCAAAACCTATAAAAGTTGGAGCGCAAGCGACAGCGAGTGCTCCAATTATACGAGTTTTGCAATTGCCATTTCTGTAAGCGTGTTACATACTATTTTTTTCTACTCAAATGCAAAATATTCAAAATTAATGAAAATCTGTGTAAATGTCAAAACAACAAGTTAATTTAAATTGTTGCAGTTATGATCATAGTACGGAGTTGTTTGATTTCAAAAAAATGTGTAGGTTTGTTATTATAGCTGCAAACAATATTGTTTTTTCTATAGCACATGTTAAAGTGTGCTTTTATCAACTCAAAACAAAAGGTCAAGTTTTACTTTAACAGCAAGGGTAGATAAAGTAGCACTTTAACATCAAGGATAGATAAAGTAATTTAATTTTCTAACTTTTGTTTAAATTAAATATGACAGCTTCGTATTATCGTAGCAACCCAATCTAGCTACTGACATTTTGAAATGTCATGGACTGTCTTTATTTTCTTTTGAAATTGTTAAAGTTCTTGCTATAGAAAAAAATATTGTATTATACACGACGATAAAGTTATTTCTATCCACTCTTGAATCATTAACGTCTCGACTTCGTCTCGACGTTAAACGATTCACTCGTGGATAAAATTTAACTTTATCGTCTTGTATAATAAATTACTATTATACAAATAGGTAAATGGTTTAGTTGCAAAAGGATTTTGCATTTTGTATAATGTTTTGAAGAATTACGTTAGAAGTACGTTGGAATTACAATGAATTAAAAAAAAAGTGAAGGTGATGAGTTTATGTACACTCCGCCGAAAGTTGCAGCAATTGAGGGCTTGATTTTGTGTGAACTATTAATTATTAAAAATGCACTTCTTTACATGTTTGTATTAGCATGTGGAAAGTAAGTGTGGAAAAAAACGTTCTGTAATTTTGACCTAAGATAATAACATTTTGTTGTTTTCAATGTTAAAATGATGCATATATTCGCACTATTTGCAATTTGAGATCTCATATTGACACTAGTGCTAATATGAAAATTTAGAACAACTTTGTAGATTCAAGTGACTTTATTTACTATAAAAATTAATATTACTCAAAATTACACACAATCTTGTATGCAACACGTAAAAAACACTTTCATTTTGCAACTTGATAAATAAATAACTATTCCGCACTCCGTGTAACAAAATCTACTTTCAAGGTCAGTTTTCTTGTCAGAAAAACTGTTATTGTACATTTGAGTAGAAAATAGTATATTATGTTATTAGGAGCAAAAGTTATATTTTATGTGGCGAGGCTGATCAGGTTATCAGCCGAGCTTGCGAGGCAGATAAGTACAGCTGAGCCACATAAAGATACTTTTGCTCCGAATAACATATAGTATTTTTTCTCCAAACGTTTTTATAACAAACTAGTGAGTCACCCGAACTACGTTTCGGTTCGCAAAATTAAGAGAGATTCATTAATATAAAAAAAAAGATGTATCGGCGGGACTGAACCCGGACCAACCGCGCGATAAACCAGCACTCTACCGCAGGACCGCCGCCCTTGTATGAATAATACGCGCACCCGAGCTAATAGTACACGGCGTTGGCGCTCCGCTGTGCTGCTTAAAATAGTTAATTAAATTACAAATTTTTCGCACTTTTTTTGAAAATAAAAACCGGCCTACGATCTAAGTATAAAAATTTGCAAACTTTTAAGCCATGGTACAACTTGATCGGGCCAGTATTTTCGGAGGAGATAGCGAACAAACATAGACGCAAACACGCAAACATACAAAGAGAGCACCGATTTTATGTTATAGAGATTATTTACAACTTTGTGAACAAAATTCGAAGAAAATTACTTGATCTCGTCAGCGGTAGATAATATTATCTGCCGCTGACGAGGGCAGATAAAGTCGTCAGCGGCAGATAATAACTTTATCTGCCGCTCGTCAGCGGCAGATAATATTATCTGCCGCTTGGCAATAAAGTGACAGTTTAGCATCATCAATCCAGCAGTATAATGCCATATTTTACTGCCGTTTGAAGTAACAAATATCTTTTATCAGCAAACGTCACAAAAGTGACAACTTATTTGTCTTTATTGACAAGGTAAAAGTGTCACTTTATCTGCCTACGCAGATAAAATAGCGACTTTTGCGTACTTTATATGTCTAAGCACACAAAATCGATGCTCTCTTTCTTTCTTTCTATGTTTGTTCGCTATCTCCTTCGAAGATACTGGACCGATTAAATTGTATGATGGCTTAAATTTTTTCTATTTTTTAGACTTAGATCGTAGGCCGGTTTTTATTTTCAAAAAGAGTACGAAAAAGTTTTAATTTAAATAAACCTTTAAGCAGCGGATCGGAGCATCTGTCGCCGTGGGTTATGGTGTGACAGCTGCTGTGGCCGTGTGCTATTAGCTCGGGTGATTCAGTATGTTTATATACCATTACAGTAGCGCGTTATTTGAACAACAGAGGTTGGCGCAGGGGTACAGTGCTCGCCTGTCACGCGGGTGGCCTGGGTTGGATTCCCGGCCGATGCATCCTTTTTTTTAAATTTATATTAATGAAATTTACCTGAATACGTTTGTGGATAAAATAGTATATGCTATTCGGCGTAAAAGTAACTTTATGTGGCTTAGCTGAATTATTTGCCTCACTAACGTTCGGCTAAATAAACTTCAGCTTCGCCACATAAAGTATCACTTTTACCCCTAATAACATAATCTACTATTCAAACAGCATATAACAATAAAAAACCAGGACAACTATTTCTTATACATACAAAAAAGCAGTACAGACTGGACAGTCATTTGGACATGCGAAGTGTCATTACCTGTAAACTTCTTAGGATTAAAATTTACTTTCCATTTCAAAATCGCAGGTGTTGCATTACAAATTTCAATTTTTTGTTTTAGTTATTGAATCCAAGAATTATAAAAAGTTTTATTGTGAGTTAACGAGATAATAAGACTGTGGTCATAGATAAATGAACATTGCATTCGCCGTGTTTTTACATAAAATGTTTCTAAGCACTGCCCTTATTGACTAATGGAACTTGACACGAGATAACAAGGCTTTAACGCGTTCATACGCACATACATATAAACAAATGATTTAGTTCCACTATCCGCATTGGTTTCTATGTCTGTTTCTCTTCCATCTGGTTCTATATCTCCTTGTTCGCTTGCTTCATCAATATCCAATGTGTACTCATCATCAAGTACATACACTCTTTTGAATTTAAACATGTTAATTCACTACAGTAACCACAGAAAACATATTTGCAGAAAGCTTCTGTTTCAGTTTGCTCTCGATTATGAAACAAAACTGACATTTCATATAAAAGTATTTCATTGTAGGAGGCATATACAGTGAAATCTCCCACAAGCGGACACGCACGGTGCCAAAGTTTTTGTCTGGTTATTAGAGACGTCCGCTTAAGGGAAAAATCCATTTTTATGTTTAAAAAAGTTGTATTATGCAAAGGTATACGCGCTAACAATACAGAAGTTATGTAATAGTTGTTACAAAATCTAAAATACTTGTTTGACGTAAAGGTATTTTCTGACTGCTTATTATACTTTCCACATGTATTTCTAAATATCTTGACAGTTTGAATACTTTAAAGTTATTACTTTCTTTAGCAAAGCATTTAAAACTTTTCACTGTTCATGCTTCCGTGTAGGTATTGATTACATTCTCACAAATTTCTAAGTAGCCATCGTTTTTCAATTCTGTCAACTGCACATCAACGGCAGCTGGTTCACCTGCAATTTTGGTTACATTACCTTCCACCATTATTTCTTTGTCAATGTTTATAAATTCGTCAGGGTCGACGTCTTTGATTTCTGGGATATTTCTATACAGTTCAGCCACTACTGATACAGGTAAATTGTCCTCTGGTTCAAATTGATTACAGGGGCGTAACTTGATACCCGCAGACTCTGCGGCCGGGGCCCCTGAGCGTAGTTTTCTTATTCTTTCCTTCCATAAAAGCAAGCAGGAACAATTCTTCCTATTTTTATTTTTATCGTAATGGATGCCCACGTAAAAGGCAAAGTAATGTTGCATTGCAGGCCTCTAAAATCAAGCGACAGTGTCGAATTTCCTGCAGTCATAATTTGAGTTGACTTAATACCGCCCGTATTGCAAAAGAATTCTATAATTTAACAACATGATCATTAAATGTTAGATTTATGGATTGTTTTGACGCCTCACATTAGCTGAGCCTGCATTTTGAAGTGTCCGTACAAGAGAGATTCACAGTCTAAAAATTGTCGAAAAATGGTGTCCGTGTCCGTTTAATAGAGAAAATTCTAGTAGTAAAGTTAATGCAAGCAAGTTGGTTCCCAACAAAATGTCCGTGTAAGAGAGGTGTCCGCTTATTAGACGTGTCCGGTAGGGGAGATTTCACTGTATCCCTAAACGACTGAACGAACATAGATAGCGACACCTACCTACTTGCATTTAATGCCATTACTGCATGTGTTATAGAAATTCGTTTTGTTTTAAGTAATAATTCTTACAACGTGTGCCTCCACTTACAATCAGTAACACCCAAAGAGAAAATAACATGAGTAATAACTGGGAAAGTTCTTAAAAAATTATATAAAAGAAAAATCTACGTTAATACTTTCCAGTAAAACATCTATAAATTTTGGAAAAATATTCTGGAGATGTTCTTCAAAATTGGTGGCTGAAACATACTCATCTCTCTCTCTGTAAATACACTAATATACTAATCATCCTCGTATATCTTCTCAATGGTTTCTGTTGCAGCTTCAACAATTCTCAGCTTCTTTTCTTCTGCATCGGATAGTTTATTCTCATACTTAACAGCAAGAAAACAAAATCTATATCATAAAAATTCTCCTCTCCTCGCAGTTATCAATCTTCACCTTGATTGGTTTGGCTTCACACTATCTGCTTTAATTTCCGGCCAGCCTTTTCAGTTTTTAAAAATGGTAAATACAAAATAATTGGCAGTAAGAATACAACGCTTCTTGTATTATTATTTTATTAATAAACTTGGCGGCCAGAATAAAAATGTTCTTTTCTGAATTTTTTTCTAAAAATTAAAGTAGAAAATATTTATTTAAATGATGAATAGCATCTAAAAATAAACTGTTGAAAATTATGATATGTAATTATTCATGTGTGCCAAAAACTAAATTTCTCTCTTTTTTATTTAATATAAAAGTTTTAGCAAACATTTTAGTGTCCTGTCCAGTCTGTCCAAGAGCTATCTGTGAATGTAGCACAGTACTACATTGTTTAACCGTTTTTGGGTCATATAAGCTTCCAAGAAGGCTTTTAGTTTCCTCTATACACTAGAACTTCTTTCTTCTTCTCAGTTAGAAGAAACACGAGGAGCAGGCAAACAAATGTTTTGACATCCTTGAAAAGCTCTCTCACCTCTTTGGGCAAAGAACATAGAGGATCTTTCACATCTTTTAAACCAAAAACTTCTGGATACCTATGAACACTTTTTTTTTAATATGTGAAAGGAATCCGTATTTATCTCAGGATATCAGGATACACACTGAAAGCTTGTCAGTTCAATAGAACTTTTTCTAAAACAATAATATATTTCTTTTCAAACCCTAGAATTCTCTTTTGCAAACTCTTTATTACAATGTTAGTAACACATAATATTCCTCAGTTCCTTCAAACTCATATGGTTTTCTTTGGCTCTCAAACCTTTTTGTATCTTTTCTGGGTCTCCAAAAGCTTCAAGATTCAAAAGCTCTACATTTAAATCATAAATTTCACTCAGGAAAGCTGAAAAGAGATTGAAACTTTTCTCCATTTATGACTTTCTTTAAAGCACATTTCGTAGTTTTTACTGCAGCTGCAAGTCAAACAAAAGTCTTCTTTCTCACATTGAACCAATCCATGGTTCATAATGGCCCCCACAGGGAAAATATTGGGGGTTTAAGCGTGTAACGTTCGTGTGTTACGTACTTAAGCGAAATTGAAATTACTTGATTTATTCATCGAATTACTGATCATTTCAATTAAGAGATTGATTTTTGAATTTGCAAATTTAGTACCTACCGAGGTTTTATGATCAATTTTTCTTTATCCCGAATCCCGAGAATAATTGTGGTTGTCGTATACTCGTATACATAATTAAATCCAGCATTATTTTTGCGTTGGTTGGTTAGTATGCGTGTTATGCGACAACAATCTATGTAACAAGAAACACAAACATTAATGTATAGCCTTAATATCATATGTGTAAAACTAGACGTACTTTAATAATAGGCAGGTACTCTAAACATTTTAAAATCAAATATTTTTTTGCAATTTCACTCCTGCTACCCCAACTTTCAAACAAATTAATGTTCTTTTATCTTATGAATTAAAAAAAAACTATTTCATTTATTGCTCTCATCAAGGCGAAGGCAAGGCCAGGTTATAAATAATGTTAATTACAAAGCGGATGATTGTATTTAGTGTTTCTGGAATTCCTCGAAACATTATTTAAAGTGAAGATAAATCTCAAGATATTTCTGAAATGTTTCATAGTTTTAAATAAACCCGGTTTTATCTATCATACAGAACCTTACTTAGGTTCCAGCTTCGAGCGCTGCTGTTATGAACCAAGATTTCACGTCGTTGCCGAATGAGCCAGTACGTTCCTGTAAATTACTGTCCTACATACAGCACGATACTTCAAAATAACATAACATGTCATGTAACATAACCTCAAAATAGTAGCGATGTCCATAATTCGAACGTTAATATCAAAATCGTGCAAAACGACCAACCCCTGGAAAATGAAAAGGTAAATTTCTTCATTTATCGCACAAGTAACAAAACGCGCCACCCAAAAAGCCAGAAAACACAATTATTACACTTTTGAGGTTATGTAATATTATTTTACTTCCAGAACTCTTTATCCACTGCAAGCCAGTTTTTTCTCGACAAAGGTTCAAAACGCACAAGTACCTGCAACAAAATCCCAGAGCATAGTTGAAGACGACAAGCCGATCGAATATTCAAAAAGTCCCGCAAGCCAGTGGCAGGCAAAGTCGTCTCGCATGGGAACCGACATGGACCGGCTTTGGTACGAACCACACGTCATCCTCGTCAGCTTGACCATTTTTATGATTTATTTCTGCATCCTTCGTGAGGAGAGTGATGTGGACAAGGAGTTTGAAAAGACGCTCTACAGCCGGATTCGTGGCATGGAAGAGCGGCAGCTAATGTTGTGTTTAGAATATAACCGTAAGCATGGTTTGGAAACGAAAGCGATAGAAGATAGATTAAAAGAGATTGATGAGACTAGAATGTAATTAGGGAATAATAAATTATTTTTTATGGTAGTTGTTAATCGTGTTGTTTTTATAACTACTTTAATTTACAATTAATTAAAGATCTGTGAAATTTATATATTGTAATTGACGAAAATGTACTTTTAAACTTTGTTTTATAGTGAAATTTAAGACTTATTTTTCATTGGCATGACAATGAAAAGCATTTTGATACACCCACAATGTGATTGCGGCCATGCTCATCAAACAATGCAGCATATTGCATCCGATTGTCCCCTAAGAGCCTACCCAGGGTCCTGGCAGGATATTCTCGAAGCAACGTCAGAAGCCGTAGACTGGTTAAGCAAACTAAATATCAATGTTTAATCACAATATTTTAATTATTTGCTAATATAATTATCGTTTGTCTATATATTTTATGTCTATGTTTTATGAACATTTTATCATTTGTGTTGACTCCATATTGCACATGTTTGTACACTATGTTATAATATATAATTTGTAATTGCCTTGTATGCCATACGCTAAATAAATAAATAAATAAACACCCACAATATTGCATAAAGATCATTTTTAAAAAAGACTTTGGAATCGACGTCGATAACCTAAGCTCAATTTGCCACAACCTGTTTAAATAATCTACCTTCTTATTATGTAGTGTTCTAGTGTTTTGATATGATATGAATTGCATTTCCTTACACCTCCGGGTAGAAAGGTTTGGATTATGTATATATATATGAATTGCATTTATGAAATTGCTGTTAATCGATTCCTCTTTTGAAAACCTTTAACCTAATAGCCCTGTCTTACGATGCACATTATGTACGTGCATAAATATGTGAGTTCACGTTTGTGCTTTGTATTTTAAAATCATTGCTCAAACTTTTACTTTGAAAATTCTCTTCTACTTTTTATTAGGCTATGAGCTTGTTACATCCACATTATAATAATAATAATAGTCTTTATTTCATACTGGATGTACATTTCGGTTACGTAAAAAAACAAAAAAGCATAAAATGAAATTTTATTTATTAAATAATTGAGAAATCAAAATCAATATCCAGCAGCCGGTAGAAATCTCAAGACGCAGTTCAAGCTAAAGCTTGCTTCTCCACTGAACCTTGAAGGGTAGGTAGTACGTACTACGTAAAATAAATTTTGTGAGTGAAACGATGCGTGATATAAGAAAAAAAAATAAAAAAGAAGAATCCAAACATTAATTAATTTTGCTTAGGGTTTCATCGCCATCTTGATGACATCTGTTGTGAAACTTTGGTTGTCAGGAAGCAAACTTTTTAGGGCATTGAACAGACTTGTTATAAACAATCAACGCAGACGACGCTTAAGAGCAACAAGAATCTTTTTACCACCAACAGAATGTCAATCTGACAGCGCAGATGTGTGACTGTGCTAGTGGTAAAATACTATATGCATCTGGATGAGCTCTTAATTGATTGTCAATACCCTTTTCGAGTATTTCAGAAAGTGTTCAGAAGATACTAACTGGACGTAGATACTGGTATTCAGTGGGATTAGTAGTAACTTTGGGTAATGGAGTTACTATGGCATTTGCGGACGACATAGTGATCATAGCGAAATCAAACAGAACCCTACTTTTACAACGAAACCTGAAAATATAGAACAAGGCACTAAACAAAAACAATATGAAAATCATATATCTAATACTTACTATATTGCTAGCGGCTATGAGTGGGAAACTGGCCGATGAAGTGAAACACACAACCAACTCCTTTATGTATACGGTGAGCTGTGCGCAAGCGCGGCGGCGTCGTCCGCCCAATGGGGAAGTGGTCAAGTTTAAAATTCGCTTCTAAAGGCGGAGTTCGAATTCTCACGCATGCGCACGAGACGCGTTATACTATAAGTGAGACTATGTCGGCGCCGTAATGTTTTCTGAAGTTTCCAGGCCCTACCAGCAATATATGTGTATTATATATATATGATGAAAATACACTGCAAAAACAAAAACCATGTCGATACCTAGGAGTACCGAAGAACTAAATATACAATTGAACGACAAAATAAAACAACTAACAAGTTTCAAGTATCTGGTTGCTGCAGTAAATGAAAAGAGGGAAATGGGTGGAAACCTGAATAACAGATTCAGAAAGAGCAACAACCTTAAAATTACAGGTAGGTTTTATCTAGGCTGACCAGAAATTTTTAATAGAAAAAGAGTACCTATGTTTGATAACTTTGTTGAAACCAAAATTTTAATTAATAAACGAAGACAGTAATAACGCGCCACCAGCAGAATTTTATTCTAACGTTGACATAGCCATTCAAAAGATTAAATTTCATTTTGTTTAGATTGCCAAAGAAAAAACACAGACTATTTCTGTGGAAATGACAACTGAAACGCCTTAAATTTTGGAAATCGATAAATAAAATCAATCTGAATATCCCTTATATTATCAAAGTTAACAGTTATTTACAAAAAAATTAAATCTATCCTAAAATTATTACTATATGTTAATTAAAAACTAACTCCACTTGTAGATACGCGTTTTTATATTAACTTTTCTGTCAACTCCTCGTTCACGAAAATCGAAATAAAAAATTAACAACACTAAATAAAACTTACGTAAATTATAGCTAAAATTCTAATTACAATTCTATTTAATTTTCTCAAGTCTGATATTTTCCAGGTTCTTTGCCTTCAAATGCACTGAATTAGTAATAGTTTTTAGATGTTATAATCTATACTGTAGCTTACTTTATTCACTTTCCTCAAATATTTATAAAGTGATCTCAAACTGAACTGAAAGATGGTAGACCTGGCAAATAACTACTAAATAATAATAATTATAAATTGCAGCTCAACGTGTTCTAGAAAGCTAATATACAACGTCCGTCGTTTATGAAATAATCATATATTATACAACTAGGCGATCGAAAATAATCGATTTCGAGACGTATTGTCTGAAATACCACGAGACTTATCATTGAGTAGTGTTTCATAAAGCAATACGTCGAGTCACCGAATTCGTCTATGGTCGGGGTAACTGCGAATCCTTTTAGTCAAAATATACTTGTACACGAAGGCTCAAGCGACTATTGCAATATTAATAAGACACTTAAGTACAAATACTTGCATTTATTTTCTGCCGTTTACAGAACAACTTAAGTTTAACACCGTTACATATTGACTAAATAAATTCTAAGTCCAGTTGGACCAAGAAAACTCGGTAGGCGTTCTCAACATTTCTAATAAGCCTATCAGAGCAGCTCTTAATTTTGGACTTCTCTCACGTACAGAACTACGTGACAATTCATAATAGCTCTATGAATTCTACAAACTTGAAGGTTCCACCCGCTAAAATTTGTCAAGCGATCGACACTTGGAAAGAATCCCTAATAAATTTTACAATTTTTCTAAAGGAATTTGCTCCAGCCGGCACATAATTTTTATGACCGGGTTGCAACAGTTACACTTCTGATCACGTACTAATAATCTAGCTTCGCTCAATTTTTCGGCTTACGAGGTAAACCCTGCATCAATTTACACTTAACCATTCCGTGAGATTTGAATATTTCCATCTCTCCAGAGAAAGCATGTTCCAAATACTGACTAAATACTCGCCTGTTGTAACTTTAATATGACCATTTTGCCTACGTAATTCTACCTTAAAATATTTACGATACAAATTACTTATGGCTAACTAATGTACAGTCTATTCATACAACCTCGTATAGTTCATTTTTACCCAAGAACGCAAATCGTAACAACAGGTAGACTATACCATTCACATGAGGTTGGAAACAAAAAAAATGCGTAATTTTCCTCAGTTCCCATGTATTAGAACATTTATTTCAGTAACTATAGCGATATCGATTATATCAACCTTTGTATAACCGGTGTAATACCAACATTTGTATAATCGCAGTCATTAAAATCACACCCTTGAAAACAATATTAAAACCAAATAAATGAATTCAAAATTTAACAAATAAACACCAAATTATGATTCTCCTGTTTACTTTTTATATTATTTTATATGTTTACTCATGGTATAGTCGCTATAATCCGCTTGCATTCGTGTTTATGTAAGTACACTCGGCACACAGAACAACACCTACTCCACATACGCATTCTGCATTCATTAACAAGTTGCGCGAGTGCAACATTTTCTGTCAAATATTATCCCGCGATGCAGATTTATAATAATGTTTGAAGCAAAATCTAAAGAAAGTATTAAGAGTACTATTTAAATGAATTAAAAAGAGTGTATTGATAGCTGCTTTATAAAAAGTAAGAGTAAAGAAGATATTATTCAGAAAAGAGTATAATACTCCAAAAAAGAGTATGTCTGGTCACCCTATTTTATAACACAGTGAAACACATTTTAAGTGAGAAGGGTGTATGGTGGCACGCAAAGACAAGAACACACGAAGTAGAGGGGCTTGCGTTGGGCCGGAAGGATTGGAGAAATTTCATTTCTAACCTCAACACTGCGTACTATGCGATAACGAGAGGCACGACTAAGTAAGAATTATTGGTTTGGTGTTCTTTTCAGGAACAATGTTTATCCTCAAAGCACTTTTTGTTGTTTTTCATGCTTAAAGTGCACGACCTAACCTAGAAAACTCAACTGACATTTCTAAATGATTTTATTTGACAGGTGAAACAAAGCCAAATTAGCATGTACCAAATCGATAATAGTAAGTCACTATAGTATTGTCAATATGGTAGAAGGTCCAATTGGACAATGTTCTAAATTTAAGAGGCGATGATTGGCTCAAAATTCAACGAATTATATTCTCAAGCAATACTCGTAGCGGTACCTATACCATTTCGAATCTCGTCACAAAAAATAGGTTAATTTCTTCTTTTTTATTACTGGCCATTTAAATCAAGGTACGCCACTGAAATTCTAGTGGGCGTAGACCATATATCTAATACTTACTATATTGCTAGCGGCTATGAGTGGGAAACTGACCAAGGAAGTGAGACAGACAACCAACTCTTCAATGTATAATGATGAGCTGTGTGCAAGCGCGGCGGCGTCGTCCGGCCAATGGGGAAGTGGGCAAGTTTAAAATTCGCTTTTAAAGGTGGAGTTCGAATTCTCACGCATGCGCACGAGACGCGTTATACTCTAAGTGAGACTATGTCGGCGCCGTAATGTTTTCTGACGTTTCCAGGCCCTACTAGCAATATATGTGTATTATATATATGGCGTAGACTGAAAACATTATTAATTGCGGTTCAGCGTTAATCACTTGCACTTACATGTATACACTTTCACAGTTTATAGTTATCGCTATCTCACAAACTCACGATAACCTTTCAATCCCGTCGACATAAAATGCTTTATTTGACATAACACAGCGCGTGAAGTAATCGGAATGCTTCCTTCCTTGTTAAATATGTCTTACGACATGCATCAGAATTATATCTAGATCAGAACAATAATTCAAATTCGAACATCAATTGCAGTTCCCTTTTTAAACGAATATCATTAGAAGAAAAACTAATTTTTATATTTCTTGCTCTGTTCATGAATTAAATTATTGTGCCTAGAATGAATTTTGATTGGTCAGAACCAATTAGATCACCATGTCATGTCTGATATGCTCACGTTTAAAAAGAAATTACCTTTATTTGGTAGTCCTCAGCCTTTGTGTCATTATATAGTTCTTGCGTGTACGTGTTAAGTAGTGTTAAATGAAATCGAACAATTGAGGAAACTACAAATATTGGCGACCTATGATAGATCAATCGAAAAATTCGAAAACTAAAGAAATGTGTAATAAGGTACCATTGCGGAAATACCACGATTGTACCTACTATTACACATCTGTTTTTAATATGTAAATAAGAAATGTCGGACACATTGTTAAAATAATGCGTATTATGCGTGGCTTTAAATATTATTGTTACAAGATACTGTAGGCACATATTTTCGGTGCCCCGAGCTAATTTTTTTTCTGAATTCACATCGGTTCTCATGCATAAATTTACAAGGGCTAGCGACTTACCAAAAATTCCATAACGCCCCTGCGGCCTGAGAGTTGTAAATCAGAAACATGGTACTGGGAGAGCAAGTCGAACGGCAAATCGTTTCATGTAGCAGGTGGTCACACACACTCGACAGAAAACACAAACCCGGCCAGATTTCCCAATCAGTCATGCAAGCAAAATAACAAACATTCAGCTTCTAGCAGTAATACACTCACTACCACAATAATTACAAGGGGATCTGCGGCCCCCCGGTGTGTTCCCACGCAGCATCTAGGAGAGTGCCTCGTTCAGACATATTATTCAGTGCACTTCTGGTGATGTACCTATAACAATCCTGCAACACGAATTCTTACCGCAGCTAGTACCTATTAGTCGAACGCTAACTACATCAATAGATCCAACCCATGTCAATCTGATCCGCATTTGCGGTATCCGCTTCTAACCGCAAAAGGCCCCGAACGCAAAGTATTTGTGGGAAATGAGCATCCCGACTATTCAAGTGCTCAATCTAAATCACTGATAATTGCTTAACAGATCGAGGGTTATTGATAATCTCGCCGGATAATCTCTAACCACAAACACATAGTGCAATAAAGCGGTTTTAACTAGCTTCCAACCCAGCAATAAACAAATGTACAACTACCCAACAACAAAGCTGCCTATAATCAGCAGCAATACGAACAAGGAACCAGTGTTCAATCCGACTGCACAATAAAACTTGGTACAACCTCCATTGCAAAGCTATTGAAACAATAATATAATATCCCCTACAGATCTGATTATTTCACTCCTTTCACATAATCCACATAATTACCACAAACAACAATTCCAAAGCACATGAGAGCCCTCGCATTTTAAAAATGCCCTCCCCGGTCGTGTCGGGTGTGACAACATTCCCATATAGACGTTATTGGCTAACTGCCCGCCAGGCCCATCGAGATTTAAAACTACCCCTGGCCTAAACTAACTTTTGGCTCGTTTCGAATCTGTGATAAATTTAGAAATTCAGTGGTTGGTTTAGTCCATAATAATACGAATACAAATAAAATGATAGAAAATTTTCAAACAACTCAAAGAATACAAAAGTAAATATTACAACAATACTATAGTTAAATTATCTGAAACTTGCTGTAGGTATCCTGATCAATTGCCCAATTTTATAAAAGCAAACTAAATACAGCAAAAGGTGTTACGGTATAATCGCGATTTTACGACAAAGTCGAAACGCACCATAGGTCAGTTTGAGTTGGAAGACAACGGTAGTGACCATCTACGGCTAGCCAGCACCGAGGGTGTGGTTTACGATACTCGTGAAGCCCGGTCCTGTTTGTGGATAGTCAAAATAATGAAATTTAAAACCGCCACCGTGAAAAATTCAACACTTAAGTAGTTGTTTGGATCGGCAGAGAGCATGGTACAATACTTACGTGGGGTTCTATTTGTTTGCTAAATGTTTCTTGGCCAAAGACCTAAATGTTTTAACTAGAGCAGCTCAGCTCCTTTAGAATTTACACTTATAGAATTCAAATGCTCGAGGAGCGTGCTTTTTTGTGCTTTTAGCAAATTAACTTTTACTGAACAAAACACAAGAGTAACTTGACAAATGCGATAGCTTGCGACAAGTGTTTATTTTTCGCGGTCAAACTCGCCGAGAAGTGGCAACTCCCCTCTCCCACCTCCAGACTGAGGGTGGTTTTGTATACGTTACCTCTTCGCCGATGCTCTAGCATTTACGCAACATCGAAATTTTTAAACTGCACCATGCTGCTACAATCCGCAGTGAAACGGGAACACTGTAAATTCTTAGTCACGCGCCTAGTCTGGACTCAGCGAATTAGCAAGGAGTTTTTGAATTCCTCGTAATTGCATTAATGGCATCACTACGGCGGGACACCCAGGGTGAACAGGATAATAAAACGTGACAGAATTTGACGGCAAACCGATACGCTCGCAAACTTATTTAAAAGCGTACAGGGACGTACTTAGCCAAATTGTTCGGACAAAGCTGGACTTAGAATCGGCAAAAAATTATCTAACAAAGGTGCATTAAACGAGACGAAAATCTAGCAAATCTGAAATTTAGTAGAAGTTGGGACAATATTAAGCACCATACATTGCACCATATTCTTGTTCTTATTTCTTTTTGTATAGAGCGGCTGGTTTGCTTTGTAGTAGAATTAATAATAATTTCCCGAGCTTTATTGCCAGCTGCTCGTCCTACATCCCTCAAAAGGTGGAAGGCTCTTCTTGCATTGCTTTTCGTGCTAGCTTGTCCTTAAGCATCCTGTTTATGTGGTCATACCAGTACTTTTTCCGTGTATTTCCCCAATTTAAAATGTGCTCCACTTTGTGTGTCTCAGTGGTTTGTCTGCAAACCTTCTTAAAGTTCTCATCTCAGCTGTTCTTAGCAGTTGTTTCGTATTGTGCGATTCTCACATAACTCTATTTTTATGTATTTTTTTCCAAATGGTATCTGCCACCCATCTTGAAGTGGCGGTTACCATGTCTATTTGGTTTCTGACTTCTTGTGTTGGTTCGTTGTAGTTCAGCATTTTTATTCCCACATAACGACATTTCAACAGTTATTTGATGGGCTTTTCTTCTATGACTACTTGCATTTCGTTGATCTCCTGGTAAAGATTAGTCATTTGGTCTCGCTGATAGAAATTTTCATGTTTAGTTGTTTGGGCGTCAGGTAGATCTTATCAAATCGACATTGTTAAACTGATTTCATGTCTCTGCTATTGTGAGAGGTTTATTGTATTGTTCCTTGTGCTGGAAAACGATTTTATTGATACATAAGTTCGTACGTAGCATCAAAGTCAGTAAAGTGTTTTCCATTTTCATTATGCGCAGGCTTATTAAATTGTCTCCTATCACAAAAAAGATCTCCATTACCCACGCTTTAAAGAAAAAATGTAAAGAATTGTAGCAGCGCATGTTTCAGACAGTTTCTTATTTGGTCAAGTTTTTTCTAAAAACTATAAGGAACTAAACAAACAAAACTATCAACAATAAAAAACCTATCAACAATAAAAAAACCTGTCAACAATAAAAAACTACAAGGGCAATGCCTAAAAAACCGGTAAAAACTATGAAGTATCAAGCACAGCAAACACTTCAATGAGAAACCCGGCCACAAAAAATAGGTTACATCAAGAACACATCAAGACGTTTATAGAAACAAGAAAGGAGGGAAAAGGGACTGTTGAAAGTATGTTATTTTATAAAGAAAAGGAAAACACTACAAATAACAAGCATATGTTATCTTAGGTAAAGGGTTATAAAATATGGTTTAACCCTATGTTCAATGGGTAGGTTAAAAATCTAACCATCCAATGGCTTGGGATTGTGAGATTCCATGGTTTGATTTTTTTTGTTAATAAGTTAGGCAAACACTTGCGTAAATACACACCGAACACAGTATAATTCCTCTAGCTACTAGAGGCATGTGAATAACGTGTGAAATGCAGCTATTTAACACTACCGACATAAAGGCAGAACACGTCTGCAGCTTGAAGTGAGGTAGTAAGGCTTTCACTAGACCTGGGAGAAAGAGCGATCCGAAAAAGTTGTTTGCACAGCAGAAATTGCAATTTGACCTAGAACAAGACTGCTCCACAAATAAGATCGCATCGACAGCAGAAGCGCTGAAACCTAGCAATTAAAGTTAACCTACGAAGATAATCATTTATCGGAGTCGAACAAACCCCAAGGCAATGTATTCAAAATATATGCGATTTCGTAAAACGAGCTAAATTCAATTGATCGTTGGAGTCCGATGGGACTTAATTAGCGACAAAGGTTTCTTCCAACGGTTATAATCGGCTTAAAAGGTGTAAATATCCTGCGAAACACCGATACGCCTCCATGACTAGAAAAGTACTTCAAGCATTATCGCATTGTGTAGAGGCACATCGTATTTTACTGGCCACTTAGACATTACTGAAAAGCAGTTTTAAAATTATCGTTGTCAAAGTCTTTATACTGCATATGATTCTGGTCGAAGCTTTACATTTATTTTATTTTATTTAACGTATGGCATATTGTGGATTGTTTGTCTGTCGGAGACACAGTCATGCTGAGGAGATTGTGTCCGACCCGGTTTTGGAGCAAGTCTGCACACCGATCGTGTCCTGCCCTGATTCTGTTGAGACCCGACCAAATTTTGCGAGCAAACTCAAATCCTGATGCTTTCCCCGTAAGCTTAGGCTGTGAGTCTGAGCTAGTGAAGTGTTTTCCAGTTGTCTTTTCCACAATTTAAGCATTATTACGTGATCAAAGCATCTCGGTTGGATACGTTGGAGTTCCTCCGCGAAGAAAAATTAGTAGTCCAATTGGCTTTCTCAAAGTTCCATTGGGGGCCCGGTATGACAATATTAAGGGGTGCTTAAGCATATTCTATTTTCACGTGCATCTGTGGGAAATCAGCAGGGACTTTACAAGCTGATGGAAAAGGTTGGTTCTTGCTATCGGATTTTACAAAGCCTAAGATTTAAAGATGCCTTGATCTTTAGCATAAAAAAATTGTACAGGTGTTAAAGTCTTCTGATCATTTCACTTGGCCGTCACCGTTCTTGTATGACGTTTTATACTTCTGCAATTTATGGTAGCTGTTAAAATCTCCCACAAATACAACTATGAGGGGCAGGATTGGCAGAGCTTGTAGTGGATATGGATTAGCGGAAAGTGTGTAAATGATATTTACTATGATTTCGCCTCCTTTTATAATAACCTCAGGGATCTCCGTAGTTCTTGACGTGAACATTAGAGGCGTATCTTCTATATCACTCTGAATGTCTGTTGCGGGGCAGCAATATCTAGAATAGGTGGTGAAACGGACATCCGGTCTATCTTGTTCTTGGATGATTTGTTTCCGTATTTACATATATAGAGAAGCCGTGTAGCGCCGTTGTGAAAGCGCTAGGCTTGCACTAAACAAGTCCTCGGTTCTAATCCCGCCGGGGCCGAAATTTTTCTGGAGCCTTTGCGATTGGAATCGGTCTCGGTGAGACCATTCACAATTGGGTACCAAATTAACTGTGCTCTACTCAGAACCACAGACCTAGGAGATAGAGTAACAAGATCAACACATAGCACACAATGGTTGTTGTACAAGCATAAAAGGCGCTCTCCAACTCTGTAACCCGAATTCGGGGCAAGTAGAACATTGTACCGCCATATGCAAGCGCATAAAGCACCACCCTCTACACCGCAAGGTAAATGAGATTACAGATAATACATACATACATTTACGTATATAACTAGTTTGTGTTTGTATGTTTTTTTATTGTTAATTAAGTTTAAGTCTTGTAATATAGCACAACAAATAGGGTGAGTCAGGTCCACAGACGAACTATGAAGCCGTGTCCGCGGAAAATTTCAACTTGGAAGTAGCTAAGAAAGCCTTCTTCTTCTTCTTCTTCTTCTTCTTCTTCTTCTTCCATTCTCCTGATACCCCTAAGGGTGTCGGATTAAATTTCTTCTAGTTTGTTAACCCATTTTTGCCATCCTGTCTGGTCCAGTGCTAGTATTTTCATTTGTGCTTTCGTCTTCTCTCTTCTTTTTCCTATTTCTTACATTCTTTACATCCAGCTCTTTCTAAGTCTTCCTACTCTTCTTTTAACTACTCTGCCCATTTCTACTATCTTCTTCGCCAATCTATTCTGATTCATCCGTATTATGTGGTCATACCATTTCAGCTGCTTTCTTTCTATTTTCGTTGTTATTGTTTCTTGTTGTGTCATTTGTCTTATTTCTTCGTTTCGTTTTCTACCTATCCTTGTTTTTCATTTCTGCCGCATTAATTTTCACTTCTTGTTTATCTTGTAATGACCACGTTTCACTCGCGTATGTAAGAAATGGTATTACCACTGTATACACTCTTATTTTAGTTTTTTTGCCTATTTCTCGTTTTCCGATAATTGTCTTTCTTAATGAGTAATAGATTTTTACACTTTTATTTATCCTGTTGTTTATATCTCCATCTAGCTTCCCATCTTCTCTTATTACACTTCCTAAATATTCGTATGCAGTTACATTTTCTAGTTCTTCTTTAATATATATTTCTCTATTTTCTTGTTTGTTCTTGTTATTTATGATAATTGTTTTACATTTCTTTATATTAATTTCCATTCCTAGCTTTTCTATTTCTTCGCTCCATATTTCTGTCAACTGCTTCATCTTTTTATGGTTATCTGTTATTAGCACTATATCGTCTGCATCACATAGTAGCCTTCTAGAGCTTAAAATTTGCTTCATAAGTGCTTGTGTGTATCAATCACTGTTTGCATTTCAAGTAAAGACCATTTGAATTGCATATATTGTAAGTACATACTTGCAAAGTAGCGAAGGGGTTTTCGAGACTTCCTCGTTGCCTTCTTGTGGAATTCACCTACGAGTTCTTTAAGGGACGACGTAATCCAGAACGAGCCCGATCTGTAAAGTTGCAGTACAAGCCTAATACAGGAAATAATTACAGATTAAGCTCTCAGTAGAGTTGTTCGTTCTTCTTACCCCAACCATAGATGTGCTTCATGCTATATTCTCTAGGAGTCTAGGGATACTTAAGCTTTAGATGCACAGCTGACAGCACCTACAGAAGGTTCATTTGTCGAGTTTTTCGGCGAAATAGTCCGATTTGGTTTATCAATGTTTCATCTGGGGCTTAGTATAAAAATATTAGGAGGATGCTTATTCATATTTCTATTACCACGGGGCGGTATTGGAAATAATCGAAATCAGCAAGGACTTCAAAAGTTGCTGGCAGATTTGGTTGTCACAAAGCATAGGTTGGGGAAGGTCTTAATTCTCCGGGTTGCTAAGTTAAAGGTGCCTCGTTCTGTGACATTAAAAATTATGCTCGTTTTTTGCCGTTCTTGTCTGACGTTTCATACTTCTGCAATGTATGGTGGTTGTTAAAATCTCTGACAAATACAGCCAGATGGGGCGAGATTTTCAGAGCTTATGGATTTCGTTAGTTCTTCACCCGGATAGTAGAATCGCGTCTTCTATATCACACCGAATGTGTGTTGCGTGCTGCAATATCTATGATATGTGGTGAAACTGGCATTTGGGTTCCTTTGCTTGGATTGTTTATTTTGATACTTATACATACAGCCAGTCTATGTTTGCATGATTTTTTATTGTTAATTAGGTTTAAGTTTTGTAATCTAACATAACAAAGAGGCCGAGTCCAGTTCGCAGTGCGCGAATTGTGAAGTGGTGTTAGCAGGGAATTTCAACCTAAGCAGCAGTAGTCAGCGAGTTTTGCCCCGAGCTGCATATATGTAAGCAGCAAAGTAAATTTCACTTGCGCGAAATATATAGAAGCGGCTAGAAAGCAGTGCAGAGTGTAAAGTTTGCTGGATTAAGTGTTTGTGTGTAGCAAGCAGTGTGTATGTTTCAAATAAAGGTCATTTAAATTATATACATGGTAAGTACATACTTGTAAGTCAGTCAAGGTGTTTTCAAGGCGTTTCAATAGTTACGTGACGTCATCCGACAAAGCGGCACCAGAGCCAGCAGTAAGGAACTTCCCCGTTGTCTTCGTGCGGAATTCACATACGAGTCCTTCAAAGGATGTCGTAGCTTTATACCCCTCAAGACTCCAATTTCTACAGTATAAGATCTTTGATACCGTAATGTACAAAATTTTCAATTCTTTAGGTATCGAGAGCTCCAAAAAAAACTGTTCCTCAGCGGGCTGTGGAAATTCAACTTATGAATAATATGTTGGTGACACTGTACGTCAATGTCAAATTCGAGGTTATCAGGTTAGGTTTTGCATGAGTTTGTGTCAAAACTGACGGGAAACCTAACCTGATAACCTCGAATTTGACATTGACGTACAGTGTCACCAACATATTATTCATAAGTTGAATTTCCACAGCCCGCTGAGGAACAGTTTTTTTTGGATCTCTCGATACGTCAGTCCACAAAGTGGCACCAGAGCTAACAGCAAGGAACTTCCCCGTTGTCTTCGTGCGGGATTCACATACGAATCCTTCATAGGATGGCGTAGCCTTAACACCCCTCAAGACCCCAAGTTCTTCGAGAATGTAATGTACAGAATTTTCAAAACTTTAGAGACACTTCATGAATCTTCGAATCTATGAGAAGACGCTGTGAAGACTGCATCGCAATTTCTAGGAACATATCGAATATGGAAAAAGTACTTCAGGATCTTAAGATGGATATATCTTGAAAATAAAGCGTACAGTTGCAAGATACCTTAAACATACACTTTATATGCTGTTTAATATGTTCTTATACTTTGTACAAGTAAAAAATCTTAGCAATTTACACATAAACGTTTTCTAGCAGTATAAATCTTACATTTTATTTTATTTATGTCACGAGCACAATTACTTAATTATCACGAATTATGTAACCAGTTCATACGATTGGGATTAGATTAAATTAGATTAGATTTAGATTCCACGACTGCCTTTTGCTGGCATGCGCACGTCAGCCCTTTGGGCTTTTTGTACTGTCGGGAGTTTTCAAGTTAGCAAGCCGACATCCGTATCTTTTACTAGACTTGCAATGTCCCCTACTAGCTTGCGGTTGTCAATAGAGTTAAGGCTCCAATCGAGTTAGTGTCTTTTACGCTCTAATGCTGGGCATTCAAAGAGGATATGATAGGCTGTTTTATCATCCTCTTGGCATAGTATGCAAACAGGTTCATCTCTATAGATATTGATCCTGTGCATAAATTCTCTGAATGCTCCAGTGCCTGTTAGTAGACTGACTACTTGCTTGATTCGAGTTCTGTTCAGTCTCAACAGGGTTTTGGTGGTTTGTGGATTCGGAGTTTTTAACAATCTTTTGCAATGTGTTGCTTAATTGTAGTTTCTCCACTTTAGTTGGTGTGCGGTATTGACCCATTCATTAATGGCTGAGCGGGCTTGGTTTTTCTGAATGCTTAGACCAGGTTCTGGACCGGTCATTGCATTACGGGCTTCTTCTTTTGCGAGCTTGTCCGCCTTTTCGTTTCCTTCAATACCTTGGTGACCTGGGATCCAGCATAATTTTACTGTATTTCCCTGGCTTAAGGTTTGAAGTTTGGATTTGCATTCCTTGACCAGTCTCGATGAAGTACTGAAAGCGTTTAGCGCTTTCAGTGCTGCCTGACTATTTGAGAGTATGTGTATGTCTCGATTGAGCAGCTTTTTTTCTATGCTGATGTTTGCGCATACGTTAATAGCTTGCACTTCAGCCTGAAAGATGTTACAAAACTTTCCTAGACTGACTTTTTCGTTGGTTCTAGGATTGGTACTGTACACACCGGAGCCTGTACCCCCTTCAAACTTAGATCTATCAGTGTAAAAAAATGATGTTCTTATTTGTTGGAGTTGGTAGTTGGTTCAGATTCCAACTTGTGTGTACGATTGGGATAAACTTTTTTGTGTTCAAAAGATTATTATGTATAATTGTGGGTCACTGCTACTGGCTGCTTGTAATCTCTGTAAAGCATTAGCTATTAAAACTTATCTGAAATCTCAGTCCTTTTGTAGCTATCCTGAGAGACACAGTAGTTCGATTGGTAGTCTAACACCTTTAGTTTGTAATAACAATGCCATCAATAACTTGTAAAAATGTCCACATTCTGATGACAATAACTATTTTAGTTTGGTTTATGGGTCTAGGTGAGTCAAAAATAATAGCTCGACCATGTCTCTGTTTTTTGTCGAAAATGTGAATTTCTTATTAGATTTACATATCTTTATTAAGTAGATGGTGCAAAATTGCAATTCTTTTGTTGAAACAATTAGACATAGATTAAATAAAATAATTTTAGGTGCGAATGGCTTCAACGAAGTCCCCGTTTGGATCACACTCGATCCACTGGTGGTGCAACCAACAAACAGTTGTACTTTAACCTGATCGTATGATCTTCGTGTATCTGTTAATCGAGAGGGACTGTATAGTCTCAAATGGTATCGAGAACAACGCGAATTTTTTAGATACACTCACTCTGACCAGCCACAGATAAAGGTCTTTCCTATGCGAGAAATTCAAGTGGACGTAAGTGGAAAACTCAAAACTCAGATGATACACAAGGTGTAAATAAAGCAAAAATTATACGACTAATGAGGTGTAGTTATTACATTTTTAGAAAGTTTAGATTACTTCAGCTTGAATGTGCCTGATTATTGGCAGATCAAAATTCATTAAAAGTGTATAGCAACATAAGCAGCTTTTTTCTAATATGTGTATTTTAACAGTTGAGCTTTACTATGTACCTACCATTGCCGTACATGGAGGGTGTCAAGAGATGCTGGCACAAGGACGTTCAAATATCTATAAAAACAATCTTGACCTAAATGCAGAAATGGGATGTACTGTGCTATTTCTAATTTTCATTTTTTGTTGAAGGTAGCACAGTCAAATGCGACGCAAGTGGTTCTTAGAGATGTAAGTTTAGCTTCATCGGGAACGTTCATATGCGAACTTACATATGAGAGCACTTTAACTTCTCGCTCTGCCGAAACAAATCTGACAGTAGTGCGTATGTAACATTTTATTATAGAGTTTGCAACACAAACATTTAGACAATCTCGAGTTTATTTGTGTGAATATGAAGCAAGTGCAAGCACAACTTAAGGAATAAAAAGACTAATAAGCCTCATTCACACGGGTTTAGTAAACAGTCAAGTTGCTGGAGCAAGTCACTGGCTTTTAGTAACTAAACTCGTGTGAACAGAGAAGCCAGTGGCGAGTAGAGTACTGGATCCAGTAAATGAAGCCAGGCAAGTAGATTGAAAACAGCTCAACTTACTTGCCTGCTATCCTGTCCCCACCACATATTAATTCCAAGAAGAGAGACATTTTTAAGCACAATTTGTATTCTAAAGGGTCTTTTACATAGAGCTCGTTAAGAATTTGAGCTGAAGCCCCATGTGTAGGTCTTCTTAAAAACCATCTCCTTGTCCACACTTTCTTTTTCTTGTACAATTCTTCATGAAGTATATCCAAACATTCATCCATGAGAAGTTTTGAAATATTTTTAATTACTTTCTTTAATAAGTTTGAGCGATCCATTTTACGATGATTTCACTCACAAACTAAAGCAAAATACTAAAACGTATGTGAACGGTCACTGGAACAGCAACTGTCCTATCATAAAACGAAGCCAGTTACTTGCTCCAGCAACTAGACTGTTTACTAAACCCGTGTAAACAGGGCTTAAACGAGACATATGTCTAATTTACCAGTGTGTGCCTCAGTATAGTATTTTTGCAGAATTTCCAGAAACTTTGCCTTTAATGACAGTTAGAACACCACATTCGGGTTTTGCTGACGGCGAGCTATTATCCGCTGATTGTAAAGCTGCTCCGTCAAAACCAGTCCCCACTCTCAGGTTTATCTTAAATAATAAGACAGTAAGTTGGAGAAAATGTTTCCTTTAGTATTATAAAATATTCATAACGTTCTAGATTCCTGCATTTCCTATGAATAAACCAGGAGAAGACCCTTCTATTCAAATGAACCTGATATTAAGTGAAGAAGATGTTTGCAACGAAATACTCGTGTTGTGGTGCGAAGCAAGCATAGATGATGTATATGAAGACCACGTGGAAATGATATTGCCCGCTACTGCAAAAACCGACTGTATGGAAAGCAAAGACGGAAAGGAAATACAAGGTATTTAAAAATAGGGTTGTCATTTACTTCATCCACATGTTTTGTTAGAATATGCCACCCTTTCTTGAGATAGCATCTTTGAACATCTATCACCAGTGAGGTCTGTGTAGGGTTTGATGGAGTAGTAAATAAAGCGCGTTGTCACTAATTTGGACACTGCTGTTAGACCATTTGGTGGGAGACCAACCCCAAAATAATTTACCCTCAATTATTCCCTCAATATTACGGTGTATACTGAAAGAAAACCTGTGGGAGCCTTAGTATTCTTCATATTTTCTACAGATCGGAAACCTGGACTATCTTGGAAAGTAATAGTAGTCATCCGAGATGTAGCGTTGAATGAGAATGTTGAGGATGTTGGAATGCACATAAAACAAATCTTTTCATAGTGAGTCAAACAGAAATTGTTGACTTACATCAAACAATCTAGATTTTTTATCTTATAACGCGAGGCGTAGACGATTTGGAAAAGCTTGTTGTGGCTGTCTTTCCATAGTTAGTTAGCTAGTAAGACGTGTCAATGTGTATTGCGATTCGTCGTTTTATTTCATTGCTACTACCTCCGTTGCTTGATATGATAAACACAAGATGAATGAAACTTTGTGCAACCTCGCCAACGTATTACTTTGTTTTTAGTTTACTATAGATTTTCGTTTTATCTTTATTTATTACGAACATATACCCAAAGCTAGTATTACAACGTTGTAGTCTTTTAGACTGTTTAAATATATGTGTTACATAGGTTAAACATCAACGACACAAAACAGCTACTTGCTACTACATGTCATCAACAACTGCAACAGCTAGCGCTCTATTCTACGAATAACTAAAAACTAATCTAGAGACATTTTGTATCCACAACACTATTCAGTTACACCCTGTCGCTTACTCTTTCTACTGTGCTAATCGGGTTTGTTAGTTCTCTCTTCAGAAGCGGCTACAAGCGTTTTGCCATGGAGTATCTTGATGCGACACGTGAGATGAACTGAAAGCAGCAAACCGAAAAACCAAGATTAGATTTAATGAAAATCAATATAAAGACGTTTTTTATAAGATGCCGCTAAATGAGGAACAAAGACGTATGCCAGTGCTTCATCTACACACAAGCTTTAGTTTTAATTTGGCGCAACTTCGAAATGACTAAATAATATAGAATTGAACACCCAGTATCACAACCTCTAACAAATTTAAAACAGTTGCGCCAGACTATCACAGAAAGAAGTTATTCAGTGTAATATGATCCTGACATACAAGCATGAGCCATTCTTTATAGCAATATCCTAAAAACCGGCCTATTTTAAAATGTTTTCGTCTGTCAGCAAACACGCTTCGACACCGCTACTTGATTTACAACTTGCCAATAAAATGCGAAAGCGATCAAAATTCCTAGCACAAACAAAGGAAACACAAAACCACCATTTAAAATAGACAAGGCATTTCGGCAGGTAAAAATTAGATGGCAATAAACTGCAATTGGAAATAAGAGTGCGGAGATATCCGGCAGGGCCCGGACCGATAAAACTCTCATAGATAGCTGGCAAGGCGTCAGCCCACCTGCGAGAATCAACAAAGCAAATAACTAAACGCACCAAAAGGATCAGCGCGGAACGATCACAAAATTACCTATAGCCGGTAAACTAAAAACCACCGTAGCCAACTCATCAGGTCAAGACAAAAAGGCATAGAACGCATATGTGAGCGCATGAAAGGGAAAAAGCGCCAGATTGCTCTAGCATAATCGAGTTTGGTGTCAAAAAGCACCTATTAAAGAGAGCTCTACAATGCCCCATAAAACGCGTCTCCCGCAACACAGATAAGAAAATTACAAAAAAAATCAGTATCCGTGAATAAATGTACAAAACTCTCCCGCTCTGTTGACCAATAACAGCAAAGAAATCTTAAACAAAGCCTCACGGGGCTTTATAAAAACAGATTGCGATTCAAACATGCAGAATCCGGAGCTTCAACCAGCAGTTCAGCCCGCATGTTATCACAAACGTCCAGCCAACACTTCAAGCTTTCGAGCTCGCACCTTCCAAGTGCGGCCGAGAGCTCCACCTTCAAACCCCTCAAGCTTTTGAGCTCGCACCCTTCTAAGTGCGGCCAAGAGCACAAACTTCCAACACCGCAGCTTGAAAGCACGCCTATGTGCGGCATACGAGCTCCTGCAACCATCAACGTGCAAGTCTAGCCAGCACTGGGTCGAACCTTCGCTGTTCGCTCTCACCAGCCAGTCGACGCCCACACCACTGCTCCCAGAAGAGTACCAGGTTCACCACATCTGTGAGAAGGTCCGCGCCAAAGAAAGACTTTGCCCCGGCACCCGCGCTTAACTTCTAGAAGATCTGACACGTCGCCTTCTGCAACAAGAATTAACTTGGCTTTGCCTCAACACGCCCAAGCTCCAGGTCTGCTCCAGCTGCTTGCGACCAAAGTGGGTTAAGGTTACTAAATCATAAAGGTACCGCCAACTGTGCAAACATATATCTTTTGCCTATTTTAATTTGGGGGTAAAGCTATCAATTGTCTCACTTTCACTCTCACTTTCTTACAATGTTCTGTCCTTTTTAATTTGGAGGAACAAAAACTTGCAATGGAATGGCGGTACCTTTATGTATTTAGTAACCTTAAAGTGGGTATCTGCCAGCTGCCATCTGTTCGGTTCCACGTCAACCATCAGGTCCACCAAGTAAGTGAGAATTTCCGCGCTGCGACAAGACTTCGCCTGGACGCGTTCGCCTTTACTAGAAACTCTGCCCAGCCACTTCCTGTGCCACTGATTTACCCCACTTCTCCGAGCCTCCGGCCAGCATCAGCTTCGTCAAGGAGCACGCCGCCAACGTCTCATACACTGGCCAGGTATGGCCCCACGTCTCACCCACAGAGACGTCCTAACTATTTTTAACATTACTAATCGTGGGCTTTATTCCATTTAGTGTTATTTTTGTAAATATTAAGCCTGTAAATAATAATATTAAACGTAGAATAAAAACAACACGAATTAACCAATCGCTAGTCTTTTAACAGCAGCTGCACTAGATTACTCTTCGTCTACACCCTTTATCACTGAGCTAAATGGGTGAATGGAAATTAAAACCCCATTCTTGACACCGGCCATGCCTTTGCACCTACGAGGCCTTTGCTATTTATGTCAAGTGAAACTGAGTAGGTTAATTTTTCCCATCAAGACATCGCGTAAAATATTCAATCGTCCTTCTTATTCTCTTGATCTACAACGAAACGATTTCTTTTTTCACAATCTAAACGAGCGCTGAAGATGAAGAAAACAACAATTGATTAATCAACTAGCTGAAAAATAACATACTATTCTACAACCATTATTTGGAATATAGAATATTTTTCTTGTAAAATAAATTGAAAATTGCGTTTTAGTAGAAGAAGGCGTCCTGTGAGTAAGTCAGAGACAATGAATAGTATACAACCCATTACAAACATAAAGGATGAAATGAATTATCTCTAAATCTACTGTGGAGCTTATAAACAGTTTTTACCAAATTAAATAATATAATAACCTTCAGTTGAGTTTACTAAAAAGGGCATTCCAAAATGCTACCATAACCAGTCTGCACAAATACCCTCAAGCCAATCATCTGCATGTTTGAGCTGAAACAAATTCTCATGCAATTTCAATTTTGTTAGAATCGATTCATGACCGCCGACAATGAATATTACTGTGGAATACACAGGGCCCAGTAAAAAGTAACTGCCAGCTGCAAGTCTCCTCGTTCTAGACCACCCGCAAGCCTCCAGTTTGTATTGAATAATAACACGGTAACTAAGCTTTTAGTACAATCCAAGATTTAAAATCGAACTGATTGTTATAAAGTAAGTTCTGTTTTCAGATAGGAGATCTTCATGTTGCTACAAAGGAGTCCACACACCACTCATGGGCTGAGTTAGTCTTAAACGATGTGTTGCCTGAAGAGATGATGAACCACAATGTTGGCATTTTACGATGCAAGACAAACACAATTAATGACGAGCACTCTACGTATGTCGAAGAGAACATTTGAAAATATTAGTTATATTTGTATGTTTGATGTATACTGTGCAATAATGCATTTAGTTAAAACAAATTAAAAATGATGGTAATTTTGTTGCACTTCAACTTTTTAACATGAAATTATATTATAGTACATGTATAGCAGTAGTGTTTTTCATTTAAACTGTAGCTTCCACTTTTGGTACAATTTTCACAACAAATTAACGTTCTAATACTAAATTATACAAAAAACTATTGCATTTAAGGATGTTTTCGAGTATAGTTAAGCACAATGCAATTTAAAATAGCAAAGGCGATATTTTAGTACCGATTGTCCTCGTAACTTGCTAATGCACCACACTGTCGGCTCGTACTCCTCAGTCCAAAATACCACCTAAGGGTAAAAGGATGGCAGGCAGCGCTCCAGGCCTGGCTCTTGCCGTGAGCTCAATTTGAGCACGTTATGTTCGTTGTTTTTGTTGTCGTGGTTAGTAACCCCTCTGGGGAAGGCTATTTGTTATTAACATTTTGAAAGCCCCATTAGGTAGCAGAGAAGCAACGAAGTCAGATGTGTAGAAGTTGAAGTGATATACTTTACATAGTGTACTCAGTTATTGTTTGAGCACTAATCGGATCGATTTCGGTATCTGGAAAACCGCTGATCGCCTTGCTCGCCTTGGAATTTGTGGACTGTATGGATTGTAGGTTTCACTGAATTATACGCACGTTGAAAAGCAGAAGTAGTAATTTATTGCTATAAATTAACACGAACAGTTTAACATTACAAAGAATTAGTTTTCGTAGTGCGTGACCGGTTTGCATGCTGCCACTTTGACAGATGAAACGTAAGTGTTTTTGAATCGGATGCCGGCACGGGAGTCCACTGCGCACAGCATGAACTCAGCATGTAAGAGAGGCGGCAAAGTTTATAAAGTCCTTAACATACCGCCCGCCTTGGAAAGGGTAACCTTTCAAATAAAACAGTACAGAGTTGACATGTAACATGAACACACATATATACAAAGCCTAATAGTACATGGATCTTAATCTAGTACAAGAAAACCCGAACAATGGGGAGCCACAGGCTTTACGAAACTGCGCTGAACGCTAACGCACTAGTTCACAACACTAGGTTCAGCGGCACAATTTAGCGAAGGATCGCTTCACGATCCCTGACACAGTGTTCACTGACGCCACACGCGTAACGCCGTCAAGGCCAGGGTGCAGCTCGGTGACCCGGCCTAACCTCCACTTCAGAGGGGGTAGATTGTCATCCTTGATGAGGACCATGGAACCAGGCTGGAGGTCCGAAAGATGCGTGCGCCATTTGGTGCGCTGTTGGAGTTCCGAGATGTACTCTTTACTCCATCTTTTCCACACATTTTGGTGAAGTTGTTGTATTCTCTGGTATTTAGACAGCCGAGACTCGACTATCTCAGTAACGTTGGGATCAGGCAGTGACACCAACGGACGACCAATCAGGAAATGAGCAGGAGTCAAAGGCTGAAGGTCGTTTGGATCAGAGGACAAAGGGGACAGGGGTCGGGAGTTTAAGGTCGCTTCCACCTGTGCCAACAAAGTGCAAAATTCATCGTAATTTAGACTAGCGTTACCTATAACGCGACGTATGTGATGTTTGGAGGACTTGATTCCGGCCTCCCACAATCCGCCAAAGTGGGGACTGTGCGCGGGTATAAAATGCCAAGCTACTCCGTCGTTCGCG
Organism: Agriotes lineatus; assembly: GCA_940337035.1. Taxonomy (NCBI): domain Eukaryota; kingdom Metazoa; phylum Arthropoda; class Insecta; order Coleoptera; family Elateridae; genus Agriotes; species Agriotes lineatus. The sequence goes on from CALNHX010000855.1 coordinate 51,530, forward strand.
ACTGATTCGGAAATAGAAGGGTTTTGTTCCGCGAGAAAATTGCCTAATTCGATTAACTCGGAATTAGCGCCTACAAAGTTAGTGCCGTTGTCTGAATAGACATGGAGCGGTTTGCCTCGTCGAGCCACAAACCGGCGAAAAGCCATTAAGAAGGTTTCAGTAGAAAGGTCAGCGACCAATTCAAGGTGCACTGCTTTTGTGATAAAACAAACGAATAGACAAAGGTAGGACTTCACTAGTTTAGAACCACGTCCTTTGCGATCCTTTATCATGAACGGTCCACCATAATCGATACCAGTCGTATGAAATGGGGGCGATGCTTGAGTACGAGAGGCTGGCAGATCTCCCATTATGGGTTCAGTTAACTTAGGAGAGAATCTAAAACACCGTAAGCATTGATGAACCACTTGCTTGACGATATTTCTGCCAGAGGTGATCCAATATCGTTCTCTGAGACTAGCTAACAGCATTTGAGGTCCGGCATGGAGAAGCCGAAGATGCTCATGCGATACTAGGAGTTTGGCGAATGGATGCTTGCCAGAAATCACTAGAGGAAACTTCTTGTCAAAGGGTAATTGAGAGTTGTGGAGCCTACCACCAACTCTTAGCAGTCCCTCGGAATCCAGAAAGGGATTCAGGGATATCAAAGCAGAAGATTGTTTCACAGGCTTGCTCTGTGACAACAGTTTAAGTTCGTCTGGAAATGACTCGAGTTGGGAAAACCTGGCAAGTCTTACAATAGATGATTGCAGTTCATCTGTAGAAAGGGGCCCAGAAAGACGATCAGCTTTGGGGGCTCGCGCATTGTTATGAAAACGAAAGCAATAAGCTATAACTCGTTGTAAGCGAGCAAAGCTTGAATACTGATTGAACGGAAATGGTTCAACAGAGGTTACAGGAAAACTCTGAACTTCCTTTTTGAATTCTGGAAGCTCAGCACGAACATGTTTGGAAGCAGGCCAAGATGCCTCGCCTTCGTCTAGCCAGGTGGGACCATGCCACCAAAGGCTTAACAGACCCAGCGGGTCAAATATCTGCGATCTTTCAGACAAGATGCTACGCTTGGTAGCCTTACTACTTGTAGAATTTGAAATATGGGATATTTCAGACAAGCTGCTACGATTGGTAGCCTTACCACTTGTAGAATCTGAAATATGGGATATTTCAGACAAGCTGCTACGATTGGTAGCCTTACCACTTGTAGAATCTGAAATATGGGATATTTCAGACAAGCTGCTACGATTGGTAGCCTTACCACTTGTAGAATCTGAAATATTGAACATGGAAGTAGGCCAAGATGCCTCACTTTCGCTTAGCCAGGTGGGACCGTGCCACCAAAGGCTTGACAGACCCAGCGGGTCAACTATCTGGGAAATTTCAGACAAGCTGCTACGATTGGTAGCCTTACTACTTGTAGAATCTGAAATCTGGGATATTTCAGGCAAGATGCTACGCGTGGCAGCCTTACTACTTGCAGAATCTGAAATATTCTCTACTGATAAGAATCTTTTCTGAGCGATTTGCAATGAATCGCCCAGTACCTCTACAGGCTTCTTGAAAGGGATAGAGACAACGAATCGACCATTCGCTTCTCGTTGAGTATTTTGCACGAAATCTGCCTCACAGGCGTTCTCTTCATTTGTGCGAACCTTTTCCTCTGGGTAATGTTCGAGTTGCCAAAACCTAGCAATGGGGTCAGAAGCATCCTCGATCGTGCTAAGATTGCACTGTACAGGGTACGCAGAAGGGGGGCCTGTAGGGCCAGAAACAATCCAACCAAAACGAGTCTTTTGGAGGATGGGAAGATTTGGGCCTAGACCAATTTGTCCAATACAAAGGAGCTGCCAGAAAATGGGCGAACCAATCAGAATGTCGATGGTGCCCGGTTGGTCGTAGGACAGATCTGATAACTTGATGTTATCAGGAACCTTGAAACTGTTTCGCTGGACGCGAAAACTTGGGGTAACACCCGTAATCTCATCGAGAACAAGACAGGATAGGCCAATGCCGTATGAAGTGTGAGGGGCTTGCAGCTTGATATCACACCTAGCCTTGATTTGAGAAGTGGCTTTACTTAAGCCAGAAACAGTAACGTTGACTTCGCGAGTTGGAAGCTTCAACCTTTTACACAGATCTGAACGTATGAAGTTCGATTGGGAACCGGAATCCAGCAGGATTCGCACAACATGAGGCGTACCATCATCAGCGATGAGTTTAGCGGTAGCCGTAGGTAAGAGTACCTGAAAAGCATTCGAACAGAATGCCGAAATCGATTGGTTTAGTTCAACAGGGGTTTCTGCCGACATCGCAGATCCTGGTTGACTAGAAGAAGCGTTCTGAGGCTTATCCTCATGAAGAAGTGTGTTGTGCCTTGATTTGCACTTTCTACACGTATATTTGGAGCTACAAAGGCTCGCAAGGTGACCCTGAGTTAGGCAATTAAAGCATACGCGGAGCTCTTTTGCCTTTGACTTTCTGTCAAGAACAGACATCTTGACAAACTTATCGCATTTGTACAAGGAATGAGATCCTTTACAAAGTGGACACGAAGGGGTACCTGACACAAATGATTTAGAATGTACCTTGGAAGACTTTTCGGGTACAAGCTTAACATTTTTTACTTCCAGAGTTTCTAGAAGATTTGCTGTATTTTGTAAGAATTCCTTGAACTCATCAAGATTAGGCAGGTCAGAACTTGACCGGTTTCTAAGGACCTCCCATTCACGAAATGTAGTGGGGTCCAGTTTTTTAGAAACTACATAAATTATAACAAAATCAAGAAGCTCGCTTTCGGTAGCTAATGATTTGATTGCTGCAAAATGTTTGAATAACATATCGCTAATCGTACGTAATTTAGTTGCAGATTCCTTACTGCAAGATTCCAGTTCAAAAATAGCCTTGAGGTGGTTATGAACCAGAATTTTTGGATCATTGTATCGATTGCACAATGCCTCCCAAGCTAGAGTGTAATTACCCGCAGTAAACTCTAAACTTTTTATAATTTGGCTTGCATCACCCTGTAAACTAGCCTTTAAGTAATGCAGCTTTTGAATATTAGTTAACGTTTGATTCTCATGAATTAAGCTACTAAATATCTCACGAAATTCTAACCATTCTGAAACACTTCCTGAATATTTGGGAATAGAAATTGCAGGAAGGCGTACAGCTTGATTATTGCAATGTGAACTGCAATTTGAATGCGTTGATCTTACGCTACCATTAGGAGATCCAGAACGATCTGGTGCAACATCAGACTGTTTGTTGTATTCATTAATCAAACATTTAGCTTGTGATATTGCGAAAAAATAAGAATCTTCAAATTCAACTTGTTGCTGCATTTCAGATTCTGTATCCTTACTGTTTTCTAAAATTTGTTCATGAACCGCATCATATTCCGATAGCACGGTGGCTATAGCATCCAATCTTTCTTGCAATTGAACAATCTGAGCGCTAGATAAGAATTGATCTTCATCATAAATTTTTTGCAAAGATTGAACATGATTTGAAAAACGCGTAAGCTTGCCTTTAATAGAGCCACGTGCTCTTACAAGCGGATCCATAATTGTTGAGATTAAAAAACAATTTAACAGATCGAACTAATTTTTCGTACGCCTCTGGCGTGAACTTTGTACGCTTCTTTTACGCGGACCCAACGGGTCAACTATCTGTGATATTTCAGGCAAAATGCTACGCGCGGTAGCCTTACTACTTGCAGAATCTGAAATATTCTTTAATGATAAAACCCTTTCGCACGCCTCTGGCGCGAATTTGTTTATAGCTCAGACAGCGCTTGCTAATAACGGGAGAAACTGGTCGCTTACGACGCAGGAAAACGACCCCGGTACAAACGCGGGAATGAATCACGACGCGGATGGCCGTGTACTACGCAAGACCAAAAAATGCGCCACGAACGCGAGACTGTTTTAACAACGCAAACGGCTCTGCAATTTGAAAATGCAGGGGATATCGCTAACAAACGTAATAGCTTGGCATTTCACGCAATTAAAATGTTTATATGATTCATAAACCATTTGTTTACGCAATAATACGCAGCTGAAATTATGCACACATGCAAACACAGACGAAATAAACCAAATTTATGCATAGGAAAATCAGGCTTACATTTGATATTGGTGTGTGCCGCCTTGCCGGTTTTCTGTTCCTACTACCGTCTCGCTTGCAGCTGGCCGCTGGCTCCACACCTGCACGAATTTGGCGCGAGACTCGGCGTTTGGGTATCTACCGTCTGCTGTCTTCCTTCCTCTCGCTACGGGCACCGCATGCTCCCTCTTTGTTCCACGCGTTGCTGCGAAATTGGACGCTGCTTCCTTGCGGCCGATTGTATGCGATGCAATACAAACTGAATATGCTTTGTACTTGCCTATGACCAATATTGTCGAATGGTGTCGCTGTTTTGGACCCGCAATGACCTAATGTGGTTTGCATCCGGATCTGTAGGACCAATGTTTGAGCACTAATCGGGATCGATTTCGGTATCTGGAAAACCGCTGATCGCCTTGCTCGCCTTGGAATTTGTGGACTGTATGGATTGTAGGTTTCACTGAATTATACGCACGTTGAAAAGCAGAAGTAGTAATTTATTGCTATAAATTAACACGAACAGTTTAACATTTACAAAGAATTAGTTTTCGTAGTGCGTGACCGGTTTGCATGCTGCCACTTTGACAGATGAAACGTAAGTGTTTTTGGAATCGGATGCCGGCACGGGAGTCCACTGCGCACAGCATGAACTCAGCATGTAAGAGAGGCGGCAAAGTTTATAAAGTCCTTAACAGTTATTATTAATAAATGCCGGTGTTACAGATTTACATTAAACTTCGAACTGCTTAAACATGTTAGACGGTTCGTGAATTAAGTGCCGTTGGGCTCTCAATAATTGACTGTAGTTGGATTATTGCATACGCGCAACACTTGCCTCTCGTGGGTTTTCTACTCCGCTGAGTAATAATCCTCATGAGTGAACTTTGATTGCCAAAATCCCTGCATCTCTGCCGAGCAGGCGATCATCTTCGTGGGTCAGTCATGTCCCAGGTCAAATCCTAGTCGTCAAGTCGACTTTGCTGTGGAACAATTCAGCTCCTTCGTTTGGTGAAAGCCATTCTATCGTACCAAGAGACACGTAAAGGAGATGGAGCTTTCTGAACTCCGTTCCTTTCAGATTCGGACCAGATGCCTCCATTGCGGTATTGTTATAACTGCATTACGTTATAGTTGTTCTTTTCTGTGCAACTTCTACAGAACGTACAATTTCTGTACGTATCTAGCTCCCCCTCCTTGTAGCTAGAGCATACCTTCCTCTTCCAATTAAAATTAAATCTGACATTTTGAATGCATACGTGTTACTCGATTGTTCGAATCACGGACACCACTTTCGAGCTTCGCCCCGTCAGATAGGGCAGTGAACATTATTGGATTTTAATCAGCCTAATAGGTTTTATAGATTACAGTAATCCGTGACGCCATCACTAAGGTAATGTTCCCTGATACTAAGGAAATGAAATAGCGACCACTTGTGCGAATACTTGTGTGGACATAACTTTCACTTGTACCTTGTGTTTGATTGTACAACCGTATTCAGGTACATTTCTGAACTAATTAAGCGTTAATAGGTGGAGACATGATAGGTTCACAGTGGTCCAGATTTCAACTGCATCCCCGAGCCAAGGCCTTTTCTTTCAGCAGTGACTTGATGATATACTAATAAACTAGATATACGATAATACGATCGACACAAAATTTTGCAGGTCTTACTTATGGGCTAGGAAGAACACAACGTGTAGACTAAAGGAATTTTCACGTAAACTAAGGGTTCAGCAAATGTTTCTCCATCGTCCGATTTTCCATAATGCTTCGTCAAAACCTCAATCTGTTGATATTTTTCTCAGCTTTTACATGTTTCAACCAATAACTATCTTCTTTAATAACCGAAAACGTTTTGTATTCTCCATACACTTTGAATGAAGAAATATTCGCATAACTTATAAACGGCGACACTTCTAAACAAGATATTTTTTAGTTACTAGGAAACAATAATCATCTAAGGTTAGGGATCTTCCTTCTATCTATATACGACGCTAACTCCGAGAAAACGTTACCAATCGACAATCACCCCCATAACAGCTGATTTCATAAGTCTTTAACCAAAAGTTGATTCAAGCTCTCATCATTACTCTCAGGCATTGAAAGACCATGATGAAAAATATATAGCATCACAAACGTTATTTTGGAACAGGTAAATGATGAAATAGTTCACACTGATACTAATAGAATAGTTTCGACTAGCCAACCATCGTCATAAAAGATATCAAATTGTCCAACAATAATCTAAGTTACAACAGCGAACACCCCCCACTAACCAAACAAGGAAGGTAATGGTAAAATATACGGTACCCCCACCCAAGAAAAGCGACCTTCGGTGCTGTCCAAGAATACTTCGACACTCACCATCACTCCGTTTCGCTAGTACAATGAAATGTTATGACCCAGCTATTTATCAAAAAAAAAAAAAAAATTCGGAGGACCTATCGTATGAAAACTCTCAGCCATGAAACAATAACTCTGAACTGACGCTATCTATTCTTGAAACCGGGAATGTTCGTCCGTCATCAACAGCTTCCGCAGCAGTTTCTAGTTATAACCGCTTGGCTTTTGTATTAACGCCGCCCGCCAAATTTCTGCATTCCAAGCTAAAGTGAATGTAAATGTTAGTTAAGAAATGCATGTTGTTAATTATTATCGGTCGAAATACGTCATATTTTACTTAGAAAAAGTTTTGAGTACGTCTTCGCTGGGACTGATGGAAACGCTCGTTAGGAACTGTTTCGAGGCTGTTACCAGGCGAAGACGTCTTACTGAAGGGAGATCCAAGCAGATTAAAAGTTTTAAGCATCCATTGAAAGCAATTTATCCAGCATTAGCATAAAAATCCAGATTTTAGGTTAGAAATAACAATTGCATGTTGGCGTCTCTTAACAAGAAAGGAACGGTTTTGCCTAAAACAAAAGATAGAGTGACGCCGTTTGAAGGCGCGAGTATTTAAAACTACCTGATGAATTGCTCATAAAACTCCTTTTGTAAAATTAATTCACAAAAACGAACCGCAACTAAATTAAACCGATTTGTGTAATACATTGACAGCGCAGTAAAGTACCTACCGCGCGATTGAACTACATTCACAGCCCAGTGGCGTATCACACGAATTTTCAAATTAACGTATCAGGGAACCCAGCTTTGAGCTATGAGTTTTTCTCTTGCCTACCGAGCTAGCTTCTGTAATATTAAATTGCAGGTGAATGAATTATAGTAAAGGGTATAATACTGTAATTAACGAACCCAGTAAATACTGAAGTATTTTTAATCAGTCTATAAAAATTTAACCAATAATTAAAAAGTTGTTTTGGGCTCCTACTAAGAATTATATTTTATTATAATATCATAATTATATCAAACAGAAGGCGCGAGCATCATTACAATATATAACTTCCACCCTCTAGTTATACATAGTTTCGGCGAACATCACATCAAACACAATGGACATCAATTAATACATTTTTCAACTACGAACAAATGAAAGATATTCAATACATTCCATAGTAAAGCGAAGTCCACAAATATACTGGAAAGGAATTGTTCATAAATGTTCGTCCCTAATTAGCAGTAGATATTTTGTTCATAAATTATTCACTTCCACTTTTGCAGTAGGCAGTTTGTTCATCAAACTAAGATGGTTGCGTAGGTTTTGTTGTCTTACAGAAATCTCCAACTAATCTCGCCTGTGTACTGGAACTGGATCAATCTACCAATCATTGTCGTTCCGGCACTTCAAGTTTATTAAAAAGTCACTGCTCACGAATTCTTTTCTTTATATGACAATATCGCTCCGTGTATTCCAGTTTAAAATGGAATTAGGACAGTTTGTGGGCTGCCTTGTCATTGTAATAAATATTGAAACTTGCTTCGTTGCACTGATGCCCCCAAAGAAATCAAACACTGAATAACGGTTTACGTTGACTTGACATCCAACTCACTTATTTCCAACTGTCAACTTTTAGTTACGTAAAGCAAAAGACAAAACAGTCTTGAAGCTGGCGATTGCCAATGATATAACTTTTGTTTTTCTGCACCAAATTGTTACAGTTTTAGATAGCAATAGCACAAATTACAATTAACTAGCTTTCCCCTGCAGCTGATTTTATACACACTAGACTTTTGTTGAAAATAAATCATAACACTTTATTTAATTGGCCGAGCATAAATGGCATGATGACCTTTTCCACCAAGAAAATACAACATTTTAAAACTGAAAATGATTGAACATTTAAAATTATTAATACCTCATTTTCTTTAGCTAGGTTGTAACGCTTGCTTCCGCATAAATTATAAACGAACATTAAAAATGTATTTAATTTATGCATCGCCCAGTCAAGCATTATCACAGGTTACATCTTGCCGACGTCCGAAGAAGAGATAACGAGCGCAAACCCGAGCTGCGGGATAAACACCAAAAGTCGATCCTCGGGCCGCTTCTCCCCACCTAAGAATATCCGAAGTGGCGACTTAAAACGACACGAAACATATAAAAGCAGTTACAGCTCTTATTTTGGGGAGATTCCAGATTCCGATCCCGAAGCTTGAGCTTATCCAGACTCAAGTTTACCCCTTCCCCTTCCTGTTCCTGTCCCGTCCAAGAAATATTTTCTTTTACCGATATCCGCTCCAGAACTATCCTGTGGTCAGTTTCGATTTGGCGACTCCAACAGAGTGCCCAAATAACTGGCTTTATTATCCCGTGCATTTCGAGGTTATCTCGCCGAAAGGCACCTGGTTCTCGCGGATCGAAGGCCGTCTGCCGCACCAATAATCCACGGCCGCGTAACAATTCCCCCGGTTCTTTTCGGCGCCAATTTGTTAGAACTATTTGTCAAGCCTAGCTATTTCCTCAAATTTTAGCATTATTTCCGAATCACGTAAGTGAAATCTATAACTTAGTAATGTATTCAATATCGATTTCAATACGAAAGTAGTTTCCGATTCATTTAAGCCGAAATCTTTAGTTTGGTAATGTTATCAAAACTTGACCTGCTGCAAGCAGTGCAGTTTCTTTGTTCGTTAAATTCTCAGTAAGTCCGCTTGACAAAGGACCTTTTTTCGGCCGTTGAATTCTACATGAATGATGTCATATTGCCATTATCACGTCTTAAGTGGTTCTTGACGCCGAACAGGCGGTTGTAATTTTACGTGTGAACCCCCTGGTTAAGTAAAGTTGTTTCATAATTTCGATCCGTCATATTCTTAAACCTAACGAGTGGAACAAGGACGTAGATAAGCCGCGTCTGCGCTTGGTCATTTTTACGCTTGTCTCTTGGCAAGAGAGTCATTCGGCAATCGAAGCTAATATCGATAACACGCATTGGCGGTTGAATCCACGATCTCGGTCTCGCTTGACTGGAGCGCCGTAAAATGTCAAAATTGTGCCTTTTGAAGGAATAAGAACTGTTTCGTTTACGGGGAAATCCTTGGTGTTTTTCGTGTTGTGAACTTTCCGTTTGGGGTGCAAATGAATCAAAGTTAGTTAGCAGGATTGAAGTCCATTATCGTCGAGAGTTGCGAGACCCTTGAATTATCGCAACTGCGGATTATTTAACGGACTCTAAATATTCTAATGCTAACTGAAGTATGACGTCGTGTCGTTAAAATCTCGCACATTGCCCCGTGGTTCCTGTATTGGCAGTGTCGTTACGTCGTCTTTTGCCCCCCGGGAGATTCTAATTCATCTTGTCAACCCTTATCGCCTACACCATCGAGGATGGGTTCCGCACCACGTCAACCCTTGCGATATCGCCGTCGTTCCGTTTCTTCAGGCATCTCAAGGCAGTTGTTTGGAAAGGCGATTACACATACAGTGCCGCACGTAAATATAGTCAGCTGATCTTCTTCAGGTAAAAAGTTCTTGTAAATTAGTTCTATTGTGTATAACAAAAAGGGAACGCCGCGTCCAGTGTTGAACAATCAGCGCATTTGTTGTTAACGATGTTATTTGCTGTGCACTAAATTTAATGAATTGGCGTCGTATTTCTTTGTTTGTTTAACGTAACTTGTGGCAGTTTCGTTTGTCTTGGGCCACATTAATGTATTTTCAGCCAAATTTACTGTTTGTAAATAAGCTAACGTGTTGCGCAATCTAAGCCAACTAATCCATTTGATTATTTTTAAATCCAACTAGTCAATTTCATGTTTATTGTCACCTGCATATATTTTATTCATCTCAATAGAGTTCATTGTCAAGTACTTATGTTTTTCATTTGTGTTCTTGATATTTGTATGCGTTTTATGTGTACTGTTTCAGTTGTAAGAAGGAGTTTAGCAGCTGCTTCATTGAGTTATGTTGTAAGGTAAGTCGATACTGTCTGCGAATCGCCAACCAAACTTTGCCAAGGTAGAAGTAGCGAGGTGGATTAAGTACTTCCGCTTTCAAAGTAATTTCACTTGTGTTGCCGATGTTGTTTTTCCGATTTAGTTAAGAAAGTGGTGGCGTACCTTTATTTAACATTATTTACCCTTTGTGTCAAAGCACAGCCCTAACTTTCAGGTAGTAAAGTACCACGACCTTTCTTCACTGAGCATCTATTAGCCGGCGCGTCCTGTTACAGCACAGCTCGTAACGAGGGTTGGGGCTGAGTATTTAACTACATTCCCGATTATGTCTTAGTCATTTTGTAGGTACTAGATCTGGCTCTCAAGTGTATGATTTTGTTTTGCACGCTTGAGGAGCTAATTGTTAATGTCGTTAACGCGTTTTCGTCGTGTAACAAACTGGCTAGTTGTAACAAATAATGTCGTATTAACGGTTTCGTGCTGTAACAAATTGTAGTGGCACGCCCAGAGTAAAAAATACCGTAGATAAACTAATTTGCTTCTGTGGTTATAATAACACAAACAAAACCGGCTAATCTGACAACTCGAGGTCAAGACCGCCGACGCATCCGAGCTTCACGACGCGTTACGAACCGAAGGCACGACAGACACCCGAACCTCGGAAGGAGGAGCTCAGAAAGCCCACTTCGCCTACCGTACGCCGATGTACAAATGGTTGCCGCAATTCCAAGGAAACGAAAACAGCATTCCTGCCTAAATTTTTAATTTACTGTAATATACATTTTGTTCTCTTGATTTTCCAATAAGCCTTAAGTTTGTACATATAGATAATCAAAATAAACTATCTAAGTTAGTATCCTGGTGTTTGTTTGCTAATTAAATATATATCTGAGTGGACAAAATATCTCCGACTCGAGCTTAACCTGAGGCAGTAATTTTGGCACCCTTAGTAAGGGGGTGAAATGTCACATGTAGCCCTTCACAGAGACCTAGAAATTACGTAATGTCACAAGGTATCCTGAAATTATAAGTTATACCTCTAAATTGTTCATTCGACAAGGGTTATTTCAGGTCCTTACAAGAGATATTTTCGAAAATATCTACATTATTTGCTTATAATATCAACACTTTTGTATTTAACATAAATTAAACTAAGGAATTACAAAAAATAGCTTATTTTCTGGGTTTAAACAATAGAACACAGACACATTTTAATTTTACATTAATCACCATAGAAACCTTTCATAGGCTTACAAAACTATTATATTTGGCTTCTACGCTCCCTGTAGACATGCTCCGACATGGAAGGGAGCGAGCGTGCGCAGAAGTTGGCGAAATGTTGCAGGGGGCGACAATTCGCTTTTGTACCCAATAGCCTAGTATGAAGCGACCGTGGCGATGGCGACTAAACGAGTGATTTATTCCGAATTGCAAGGCACAGGTGCAACTTGTAGGAAGTATAATGACGACGAATGCGACTGCGGTGAGGGCTTGGAATTCATGTTGTTTGGGTACCCTCTGGAACCGCACTACAAAGGTATGGCTGAGAGGCGTTTGGTGGCTGTGGAGCTGAACTGACCGATCATTGTTAATTAATCGAGTTTGTTATAAAGCGTGTTGACAGCGGGTGTAGTACCGAATAATGGAGCGTTGGCCTAATTGTATTTTATTTTGCGTCCTATAAATTATAATGCATCTCATTTGCAATCCATACCTTCCTTCTAACTGTTGCATTTCTATAGGTTATTATTTCTTCTTGTATTTGCGTTACAATATTCTTGACTTTTATCGAAAATTAATTATCTATTGTGGTTTCTTCGTTCATTTATTTTGCATTTATTTTCAAAAACTTTTCCTTAATATATTCAAATACTTTATTAAGCATTTAGAATTATTTTAAATAATGCATTTAAAGATGCCTTGATCGTTACCATCAAAAATCGTGTAGTCTGATCATTTCAGCTGGTCTTGGTAGTCTATGGTGGCTGTTAAAATCTCCCACAAATACGACTAGAAGGGGCAAGATTTGCAGAGCTTGTAGTGACCACGAATTAGCGGAAGGTTTGTAAATGATATTTATTGTAATTTCGCCTACTTTTATAATAACCCCATGTATCTCCCTAGTTCTTGACGTAGACATTAGAGCGTGTCTTCTATATCACTCCGAATGTATGTTGGGCAGCAATATCTATAATATGTGGTAAACAAGTATCAGGTCTTCCTTGCTTAGATAATTTTTTCTCGTATTAACATATATACCCAGTTTGTGTATGTATGTTTTTTATTGTTAATTAAGTTTGTCTTGTAATATAGCACAACAAATAGGCAAGTCCGATCCACAGTACACAAACTACGAAGCGGTGTCCGCGGAAGATTTCAACTTGGAAGCGGCTAAGAAGGCCTTGTAGAGATTAAAATGTGCTGCATAAATGTTTGTGTGTATCAAGCAGTGTTTGTCTTTCATGTAAAGGCCATATGAATCATACATGGTAAGTACGCACTTGCAAAGTAGCCAAGGGGTTTTCGAGACTTCCTCGTTGCCTTCGTGTGGAATTCACATATGAGTCCTTTAAAGGCTGACTGACGTCATCCAGAACGAACCCGATCCGTGCTGTTGTAGTTCATAAGCCTAACACAGAAAATAATTACAGCTTAAGCGATAAGCAGTCGCTTTCAGTTATGTGAGAATTCCCCCGAGCGCAAATAAACGCTCGTGATAAACATTTAAGAAGTCTCAGTAGAGTTGTTCGTCCTCCTTACTCCAACTATGGATGAGTTTCTTTCCGTATTCGCTAAGGATACTTAAAATTTAGCCACACTACTGATAGCACTTAAAGAACGTTCATAATTTGTATCTATTGGTTTTATCTACCCTATGCATTTGTCGAAATCCTCGGCGAAATAATCTGATTTGCTTTGTCAATGTTCCATCTGGAACTTGGTATAAAACTATTAGGAATATGCTTATCCATATTTCTATTACCACAGGGCGGTCTTGGAAATGATTGAAATCAGCAGGACTTTTAAAATTTGCTGGCAGGTTTGGTTGTCACAGAGCATAGGTCGGTTCAGGTCTCAGTTCTCAGTGTTGCTTATTTAAAAGTGCCTGCTTCTGTGACATTAAAAATTAGCCAGGTTTTATATAGCCTTCTGACAGTTTCACCAGGCTTTTGCCGTTTTTGTCTGACGTTTGATACTTCTACAATGTATGGTGGCTGTTAAAATCTTTCACAAATACGGCTAGGTAGGGCGAGATTTTCTGAGTTTATGGATTTCAATGTGTGTTGCGTGCTGCAATATCTATGATAGGTAGTAAAACTGTCATTTGGGTTCCCTGGATTGTTTATTTTGATATTTACATATACAGCCAGCTAATGTTTCCATGATTTTTTATTGTTAATTAGGTTTGAGTTTTGTAATCTGCCATAACCAAAAGGCCGAATCCGGTCCGCAGTCGGTCGAACTGTGAAGCCGTGTCAGCAGGGAATTTCAACCTAAGCAGCAGTAGTCAGCGGGTTTTGCCCCAAGCTGCATATATGTAAGCGGCAAGGTAAATTTCACCTGCGCGAAATAAATAGAAGCTGCTAGAAAACCAGTGCAGAGAGTAAAGTTTGCTGGATAAGTGTTTGTATGTAGCAAGCAGTGTGTATGTTTCAAATAAAGGCTATTTAAATTGTGTAAATGGCAAGTGCATACTTGTAAGTTAGTCAAGGTGTTTTCAAGGCGTTTCAATAGTTACATGACGTCATCCGACAAAGCGGCACCAGAGCTAACAGCAAGGAAATTCCCCGTTGTCTTCGTGCGGAATTTACATACGAGTCCTTCAAAGGACGGCGTAGCCTTAACACCCCTCAAGACCCCAAGTGCTTCGAGAACGCAATGTAAAGAAATTTGAAATCTTTAGGGACACTTCATGAATCTTCGAATCTTTGAGAAGACGCTGTGAAGATTCAATTGCAATTTCTGGGGACATATCGAATATTAATTGGTTGCTTTTTATTAGGTCCCGGGTGGAGTAGCTTGTACAAGTGTCCACGTTCGATCAGCAGAGTTAAGCAACGCTCTTTCTGGTCATAACTTGGATGGAAGTTCCACGGCTGCATCTCTCGGAGCTTCGTGATAGAACTGTCACGGAAATAGTTGGTCCCGGCTGTCATAACAACATCATGACAGTCGTTAGTGGGGTTGGAAGTCCCCATAAATGAATAGCGACGCCTATAATTGGCCTAACGGTTGTTGGCTGAGTGCGATATATAAATTACGTACTTTACAATAAAATGGTAGAAGTACTTCACGGCCTTAGGATGGATATATCTTGAAAATAAAGCGTAAAGTTGCAGGATAAACGTTTTCTAGCAGTATAAATCTTTTTAGATTTTATGTTATTTATGTCACGAGCACAATTAATTAATTATCACGAATTATGCCACCAGTTCATTTAATTGCGGTCAACTTATTTGTGTCCAAAGATTATTATGTATAATCGTGGGTCACTGCTACTGGTTGCTTGTAATCTCTGTAAAGCATTAACGATTAAAACTTATCTGAAACCCCAGTCCTTTTCTAGCTATTCTGAGAGACACAGTAGTTTGATTGGTGGTCTAACACCTTTAGTTTGTAATAACAATGCCATCAATAACGTGTAAAAATGTCCACATTCTGATGACAATAACTGTTTTAGTTTGGTTTATAGGTTTAGGTGAGTCAAAAATAATAGCTCGACCAAGTCTCTGTTTTTTTGTCGAAAATCAATTTTAAGTGAAGTTCTTATTAGATTTACAATATTTGCATTAAGTAGACGGCGCAAAATTACAATTCTTTTGTTGGAATAATTAGACATAGATTAAATAAAACAATTTTAGGTGCGTACGGCTTCAGCGAAGGAAACGTTAGGATCACAATCGATCCACTGGTGGTGCAACCAACAAACAGTTGTACTTTAACCTGTTTATATGATAATTCAGAGCTACTGTTGATTCTCAAATGGTATCGAGAACAAGTCGAATTTTTTAGATACACTTCCTATAAACAGCCACAGATAATGGTATTTCCTATGCGAGAAATTCACGTGGACGTAAGTGGAAAACTCAAAACTCAGATTATACAGAAGGTGTAAATAAAGCAAAAATTATACGACTAATGAGGTGTAGTTATTACATTTGTAAAAAGTTTAGATTACTTCAGCTTGAATGTGCCTGATTATTGGCAGCTCAAAACTTCTTAAAACTGTACAGCAACATAAATAGATTTTTTTTAATATGTGTATTTTAACAGTTGAGCATTACCATGCACCTACCAATGCTGTACATGGAGGGTAACAAAAGATACTGGCACAAGGACTTCAAATATCTATAGGCACAATCTTGACCTGAATGCAGAAATGGGATGTACTTTGCTATTTCTAATTTTCATTTTTTGTTGAAGGTAGCACAGTCAAATGCGACGCAAGTGGTTCTTAAAGATGTTAGTTTAGCTTCATCGGGTACGTTCAGATGCGAAGTTACATATGCGATCACTATCTCTTCTCACTATGCCCAAAAAAAACTGACAGTAGTGCGTAAGTAACATTTTATTATAGAGTTTGCAATACAAACATTTAGAAAATCTCGAGTTTATTTGAGTGAATAATGAAGCAAGTGCAACCACAACTTACGAAATAAAGAGACTAAAGAGATGTATGTCTAATCTACCAGTCTGCGCCTCAGTATAGTATTTTTGCAGAATTGCCAGAAATTTCGCCTATAATCACAGTTAGAACACCATATTCAGGCTTTGCTGATGGCGAGCTATTATCCGCTGATTGTAAAGCTGCTCCATCAAAACCAGCTCCCACTCTCAGGTTTATCTTAAATAATAAGACAGTGAGTTGGAGACAATGTTTCCTATAGTATTATAAACTATTCATAATATTCTAGGTTTCTGCATTTCCTAAGAATAAACCAGGAGAAGACCCTTCAATTCAAATGAACCTGATATTAAGCGAAGAAGATGTTTGCAATGAAAAACTCGTGTTGTGGTGCGAAGCAAGCATAGATGTTGTATATAAAGACCACGTGGAAATGATATTGCCCGCTACTGCAAAAACCGACTGTTTGGAAAGCCAAGACGGCAAGAAAATACAAGGTATTTCAAAAAAAAGGTTGTTATTTACTTTTTTGCACGATCGGTCATTTCTGGCTATTTACCATAGGTGTTTCTATGACAGTAAGGGCCGGTTGCAGAAAGCAACGTTAAGTCTGGCGTTAGCTAACGCGACGTCAAAGTGAACAAAAACGAATCAAATCTCCAATGCTTATGGTAACTAATACATTAGTAAACAAAATTTGATGCGATTTTGTTCACTTTGACGCGACGTTAGCTAACACCAGACTTAACATTGCTTTCTGCAACCGGCCCTAAGTGGAATTTACCAGTTTCTATAACTACGACGACAGCAAAATTACTTACCGATCTAAAAACTGCACAGCTATAGCTATTTGTGCAACAAGTCCTAAAAGTGGATATTTATGCACGAGTTTGCAAACACTATTTTTTCTACGACCATAAATTTACTGTTATTAATCCATAAATCTTAATTTAACAAAGGTTTGCATTTATGACAGTTATATTTTATATCATAGTAAAGAGATGGCCGTGACGGCGCAGGTGACTGTTTCGGCAGTCGGTAGCTGTCAAAGTTAGTTATCAAAGGTAATTATAGTAGTACACATTTTACTTTATTCATTATATAATGGTTTAATTATTTAAAAAACGCTTTACCTCGAACGAAAAAAGTAACTAGAATAACTTTATAACCTCATTTCCTGTTTAAAATTCTAAATTCAACACCCGCTGTTTACTTTTAGCACATGTGCTAAAACTAAATAGCTGGTTTCACTTTTAACACGCTGATTTATAAAACGTCATTTTTAGTGAAACAAGCTAGTGCTAAAAGGTCTACTTTTAATAGTGGTCGTAAAAAAATACTTATCGATGTCTTTTTAAAAAAAACCAATCAAAATTAGTCTTATATGCACAATTTTTTGAAATTTTATGTGACAAATAACAAATTGGTTACCTAGTGGTGTGTGCCACATCACTTCGATCGTTTCCATGTATTTCGCTCGTTTTAATTTCTCAGTAAATAATTTATATTTTTTGTATAATTTCAATTCCGATTCTGCAAAAAATGTTATAAGCACGTCGAACGTTAAGGGTTACCGTTCTCCATACTTAATATACTATATCCACATGTTTTATGCAGTTAGAATATGTCACCCTTCGTTGAACATCTATCGCTAGTGAGCTCTGTGTAGGGTTTGGTGGGGTAGTAAATAAAGCGGGTTGCCAGTAATTCGTTCACTGATCTTAGACCATCTGGTGGGAGACCATCCCCAAAATAACGTACCCTCAATTCTTCCATCAATATTACGGTGTACACTGCAGGAAAACCTGTGGGAGCATTAGTATTCTTCATATTTTTCTATAGATCGGTAACCTGGACTATCTTGGAAAGTAATCGTAGTCATTCGAGATGTAGCGTTGGATGAGAATGTTCAGGATTCCCTGGGCGGCACATAGAACCAATCTTTTCATAGCAAATCAAACAAAAATTGTTGGCTCACATCAACCAATCTACATTTTTTATAGTATTATGTGAAGCGTAGACGATTTGGAAAAACTTGTTGTTGCTGTCATTACATATGTATGTAAAACGTGTCAATGTTTTTTAACTATTGCGATTCGTTGTTTTATTTCATTGCTGCTATCTCCTTTGCTTGATATAAAAACCCAAGATGAATGAAACTCTGTGCAACCTCGTCAGCTTATTACCTACTTTGTTTTCAGTTTACTATAGATTTTCGTTTTATTTCTATTTATTGCGAGCAGATACCACAAGCTAGTATTACAACGTAGTAGTCTTTTATTCCGTTTAAATATATGTGATTACATAGGTTAAACATCAACGACACAAAACAGCTACTTGCTCTAGCGCCCTATTCTAAAAATAACTAAAAACTAATCTAGGAACGTTTTGTATCTACAACACCATTCAATTACACCCTGTCGCTACACTCTTTCTACTGCGCTAATCGGGTTTGTTACTTCTCCCTTCAGAAGCGGCTACAACCGTTATATCATCGAGTATCTTGATGAGGTACGTGAGATGAAGTGAAAGCAGCAAACCGAAAAACCAAGATTAGATTTAATGGAAATCAATATAAAAAAGTTGTTTATAAGATACCGCTAAATGAGGATCAAAGACGTGTACCAGTGTTTCATCTACAGACAAGCTTTTAGTTTTAAATTGGCGCAACGTCGAAATACCTAATTATAGAATTGAAACACCTAGGATCACATCCTCTAACAAATTTAGAAAAGTTTCGCCAGACTATCACAGAAAGAAGTTATTCAGTGTAATATGATCCTGACATACGAGCATGAGCCATTCTTGATATCAATATCCTAAAAACCGGCCTATTTTTAAATATTTCCGTCTGTCAAAAAACATGCCTCGACATCGCGACGTGATGTGCCAATAAAATGCGAAAGCGCTCAAAATTCCTAGCACAAAAAAAAACACAAAATCACCGTTTACAATAGACAAGGCATTTCGGCCGGTTAAAATTAGATGGCAATAAACTGCCATTGGAAATAAGAGTGCGGAGATATCCGGCAGGGCCCGGAGCGATAAAACCTTCACAGGTAGCTAACAAGACGTTAGCCCGTCTGCTAGAACCAACAAAGCAAATAAGTAAACGCACCAAAAGTATTAGCCCTGAACGATCACAAAATTACGTACGAAGAAGGCATGCAACGCATATGTGAACAAGAATACACATGAAAGGGGAAAAGCGTCAGATTGCCCTAGCATAATCGAGTTTGGTGTCGAAAAGCACCCAATAAAGAGAGCTATACAATGCCTCATAAAGCGCGGCTCCCGCACCACAGATAAGAAAATTACAAACAAAATCCAGGATCCGCGAATAAATGTACAAAGCTATCCTACTCTGTCAACAAATGACAGCAAAGAAATTTTAAACAAAGCCTCGAGGGCCTTTATAATGACAGTGAATTTGAGATTCAAACATTCAGAACCCGGAGCTTGAACCAGCAGTTCAGCCCGCATGCGATCACAAACTTCCAGCCAACACATCAAGCTTTCGAGCTCGCACCTTCCACATGCAGATGAGAGCTCCAATTTCAAACCCCTCAAGCTATCGAGCTCACGCCCTTCTAAGTGCGGCCAAGAGCACAAACTTCCAACATCGCCGCTTTAAAGCACGCCTATGTGCTGCATATGAGCTCCTACAACCATCAACGTGCAAGTCTAGCCAGGACTGGGTCGAACCTTCGCCGTTCGCCCTCGCCAGTCAGCCGACGCCCACAACACTGTTCTCTGAAGAGTACCACGTTCACCACGTCTGTGAGAAGGTCCGCGCCAAGAAAAGACTTTGCCTCGGCACCCGCGCTCAACTTCTAGAAGATCTGACATGTCGCCTTCTCCAACAAGAATCAACTTGGCTTCTCCTCAAGACGCCCCAAGCTACAGGTCTGCTCCAGCTGCAACCAGAGTGTGTCTCCCTCAGCGGTCCTCAAGACTCCCCAAGCCTCAAGTTTCCGGCCCGCACCAGCCGCTTACCGCCGAAGTGTGTCTTCCTCAGCGGTCCTCTGCACGGCGTCAAAACGCCCCAAGAAGGTCTGCTCCAGCTACTTGCGACAAAAGTGGGCATCTGCCAGCTGCCATCTACCATCTCTTTGGCTCCATGTCAACCACCAGGTCTGCCAAGTAAGTGAGAAGCTCCGCGTTGCGACAAGACTTCGCTTGGACACGCTCGCTCCTACTAGAAGCTCTGTCCCGCCACTTCCTGTGCCACTGGTTGACCCCGCTTCTTCGAGTCTCCGGCCAGCACCAGCCAGTCAAGGAGCCCGCCGCCAAAGTCTCATACACTGGCCAGGTATGGCCCCACGTCTCACCCACCGAGACGTCCTAACTGTTTTTAGCAATACTAATCTTGGCCTTTATTCTATTTAGTGTTATTTTTGTAAATACTAAACCTGTAAATAATAATATTAACCGTAGAATAAAAACAACACGAATCAGCCAATCGCTAGTCTTTTAACAGAAGCTCCATCGAGACTGCTCTTCGTCTACACCCTCTATCGCTGAGCTAAATGGGTGAATGGAAATTAAAACCCCATTCTTAACACCGGCCACGCCTTCGCCCCTACGAGGTCTTCGCTGTTTATGTCAAATGTGAAACTGATCAGGTTAATTTTCCTATCAAGACATCGCGTAAAATATTCAATCGTCCTTCTTATTCTCTTGATCTACAACGAAACGATTTCTTTTTTCACAATCCAAACGAACGCTGAAGATGAAGAAAACATTAGGGCAACAATTGATTAATCAACTACTGGAAAGAATAACATACTATTCTACAACCATTATTTTGAATATAGAATATTTTTCTTGTAAAATAAGTTGAAAATTGCGCTTTAGTAGAAGAAAGCGTCTTTGAGTAAGTTAAAGACAATGAAAACTATACAACCCCATGACAAACATAAAGGATGAAAAGAATTTATCTCTAAATCTACTGTGGCGCTTATAAAGAGTTTTTTACCAAATTAAATAATATAATAACCGTCCACCTACCGTGGTAATTACATAGTATTACGTTTCTCCACATCTTTTTTACGCATTCTTAGGTTCTTGCTTCTTCTACTGAACGTCAGCTGTTTTCTAGTTATTTAGCGCAGCGATTTATGATTTTTAGCTACTAAATAGGTTTTATCTACTTTGATGTCACATTATGGTTATTATAACACCGAAAACAGTACTACAATGGAGTCCATTATAACACTATTTTTGGTATCTATTTGTTTTATGAGATTGGTGACACTTGCTTTTACATACTCATAACACGACAAACGTCAGATGTCGAATACATAATCACAATCTCTGAACTGTATTTATTAAATGTATTCTAATCAAATGTAACTTAAACTGAATATACTTTTTAACAAATCAATTAAACACAATTATTGTTCACGGTAAGGCACTATTTGAATAGCACAAGAACCTAAACTTGCATCAAATTTAAACTACCTAATTCAAATGTCAGAGTAACGAAATTGATACTTTCTTTCAATAGATGGCGACTGTGAAATATCACTGAACAATGTCGCCATCGTTACCCCAAAAACTCCCTACTTTGTAATGCAATATTTTTAGTATCCGAAATTTAGAATTTCTATAAAATCACCAACTCAAAGTAGATAAAATAGTATATTATACTCGTTTAATAAAAGGCATTGTAGCACTTGTTCCATTGGAGCACTCTTCGCTGCGGTCGTCGTGCCTCAAACCCACGCTTGTTACAATGGGCCCTCTTATGAAACTCGTGTAATAATATACTATTATGTTTTATGTACCACCATGCACTAATTTTAGAGTGCTACAACATGGATAAACAATAACATTCATTTTAACGTTTCTCTATTAATAGTGTTAAAATATTTAAACAATTTCCTTAAAACACTTATGAAGAGAATGGCAGCAATATTAGCTAAATCTATGGAGGGAATCAGCCTGACAGAATATGTCGTTCTCGAAATATCATATTTACATCCATTCGATGCGACATATTTAATTTGTCTTAACTTTCCGACTTCCCTTTAATGCTAAATTGGCTGATGTTTTCACAAAAGTTATAATTTTATGAGACCTTTCATATTATAATTTTGGGTTGGCCGGTATTGCTTTGAGGGGTTGCCAAAAAAGAGTTGTCCTGAAGTAATAAATTTGAAATAGAATAACTAACGAGTTTTGATCTACTAGCTCTAAAACTACAAATATATATTTTTGTGTGTTATAGATCCACAATTGAACAATGATGTCACGCTTACTTTAGAACCTACTATAGTAAGCCTGGACGGTGATTGTATCCTTACCTGCAGTCACAAGATGGAAGACAAATCGCAGTATACGCTGAAATGGTACCACGAAAAACAAGAATTCGGCAGATACACCCCCACAATAGGTCTATCAAGGTTTCATTCAGATATCAGATTAAATGTAGATGTAAGTCGTTTTATCATCGTCCGAGTTCTAAGCAAATACTATACTATATCTGTAATAATTTAAGCTTGTTTTAAATGCAGATGCGCCGTTCGAACAAGAATCAGATAGTTCTCAATAGTTTAAATTTTAAATTATCTGGAAGCTTCAGTTGCGAGGTAATTGCAGATGGCGGTTTGTCAATTGCGTCTGATACGAAAGTGATGACAGTTGTAGGTAAGACAAACATGTATGAAAGCTTTGACAATATGTATAAAGGATAAACGTATCGTTTCCAAAATGTTACCATAACCATTCTGCACAAATACCCTCAAGCCAATCATCTGCATGTTTGGGCTGCAACAAATTTTCATGCAATTTCAATTTTGTTAGAATCGATTCATGACCCGCCGACAATGAATATTACTGTGGAATACACAGGGCCCAGTAAAAAAGTAACTGCCAGCTGCAAGTCACCTCCTTCGAGACCACCCTCAAGGCTCCAGTTTGTACTGAATAATAACACGGTAACTAAGCCTTTAGTGCAATTCAAGATTTAAAATTGACTGATTGTTAAAAAGCAAGTTCTGTTTTCAGATAGGAGATTTTCATGTTGCTACAAAGGAGTCCACACACCACTCATACGCTGAGTTAGTTTTAAACGATGTGTTGCCTGAAGAGATGATGAACCACAATCTTGGCATTTTACGCTGCAAGACAAACACAATTAATGACGAGCACTCTACATATGTCGAAGTGAACATTTGAAAATATTAGTCATTTTTGTAAGAACCATAGGTGATGTATACGGTGCAATATGCATTTAGTTTAATTTTTTTTAACTATAAGTACCTTTGTTGCACTTTATATATTATAGTACATATATATCTGTAGTGTTTTCGACTTAAACCTGTAGCTTCCATTCTTGGTACAATTTTCACAATAAATTAACGTTCTAACACTAAAATGTACAAAGAACTATTGAATTTAAGGATGTTTTTGAGTAAGCAAAATACAATTTAAAGTAGCAAAGGCCATATTTTAGTTCCGATTGTCCTCGAAGCTTGCAAATGCACCACACTGTCGGCTGGCACTCCTCAGTCCAAGGCTGCTAGGCAGCCGCTCCACGTCTGGCTCTCGCCGTGAGTGCAAGTTGCGCACGTTATATTCGTGGAGCACGTTTTTGTTGTCGTGGTTGGCAACCCCTCTGGGGAAGGCTATTTGTAATTAACATTTTGAAAGCTCCATTAGGTAGCAGACAAGCAACGAAGCCAGATGTGTAGACGTCGAAGAGATATACTTTGCGTAGTATACTCAGTAAAGTTAATAAATTTCGGTGTTACAGATTAACATTAAACTTCGAAATGCTTAAACATATTGGACGGTCCTGTTTTCGTGAATTAAATGCCGTTGGGCCCTCAATAATTGACTGCAGTCGGATTGTTGCATACGCCCAACACTTGGTTCTTGTGGGATTTCTACTCCGCTGAGTGATAATCCTCATGAGTGAACATCCATCGCCAAAACCATCGTCGTGGGTTAGTCACGCCCCAGGTTTGCCGTGGAACAATTCGGCCCCTCGTCTGGTGAAAGCCCTTCTATCGTACCAAGAGACACGTAAAGGAGATGGAGCTTTCTGAACTCCGTTCCTTTCAGCTTCGGACCAGATGCCTCCATCGCGGTATTGTTATAACTGCATTACATTATAGTTGTTCTTTTCTGTGCAACTTCTACAGAGCGTACAATTTCTGTACGTATCTAGCTCCCTCTCCTTGTAGTTAGAGGATACATTTCTCTTCTAATTAAAATTAAATCTGACATTTTGAATGCATATGTGTTACCCGATTGTTCGAATCACGGACACCACTTTCGAGCTTCGCCCAGTCAGATAGGGCAGTGAACATTATTGGATTTTAATCAGCCTAATAGGTTTTATAAATTACAGTAATCCGTGACGCCACCACTAAGGTAATGTTCCATGATACTAATCAAATGAAATAGCGACCAGCTCAAGCTGTCGTCGAATACTTGTGTGTACATAACTTTCACTTGTACGTACATAACTTTCACTTGTACCTTGTGTTTGATTGTACAACCGTATTTAGGTACATTTCGGAACGAATTAAGCTTTAACAGGTGGAGGCATGGTAGGTTTACAGTGGTCCAGATTTCAATTGCATCCCAGAGCCAATGCCTTCTCTTTCAGCAGTGACATGATGATATAATAAACTCTAATACGATCGACACAAAATTTTGCAGGTCTTACTTATGGGCTAGGAAGAACACAACGTGTAGGCTAAAGGAATTTTTACGTAAACTAAGGGTTTAGCAAATGTTTCTCCATCGTCCGATTTTTCTATAATGCTTCGTCAAAACCTCAATCTGTTGATATTTTTCTCAGCTTTTACACGTTTCAACCAATAAATATTTTCTTTAATAACCGAAATCGTTTTGTATTCTCCATACACCTTGAATGAAGAAATATTCGCATAACTTATAAACGGCAACACTTTTAAACAACACATTTTTTAGTTACTAGGAGATAATAATCATCTAAAAGAATAATTATAAATCTTAAAGACGAAACAGCTGAGCCGAGAAAACGTTACCAATCGACAATCACCACCATAACAGTCTTTAACCAAAAGTTGATTCAAGCTCTCATCATTACTCTCAGGCATTGAAAGACCATGATGAAAAATATATAGCATCACAAACGTTATTTTGGAACAGGTAAATGATGAAATAGATCACACTGATACTAATAGAATAGTTTCGACAAGCCAACCATCGTCATAAAAGATATCAAATTGTCCAACAATAATCTAAGTTACAACAGCGAACCCCCCCCCACTAGTCAAACAAGGAAGGTAATGGTAAAATATACGGTACCCCCACCCAAGAAAAGCGCCCTTCGGTGCTTTCCAAGAATACTTCGACACTCAGCATCACTCCGTTTCGCTAGTACAATGAAATGTTATGTTATTTATAAAAAAAAAAAAGTCGGAGGACCTATCGTATGAAAACTCTTAGCCATGAAACAATAACTCTAAACTGTCGCTATCTATTCTTGAAACCGGGATTGTTCGTCCGTCATCAACAGCTTCCGCATCAGTTTCTAGTTATAACCGCTTGGCTTTTTTATTAACGCCGCCAGCCAAACTTCTGCATTCAAAGCTAAAGTGAATATAAATGTTAGTTAAGAAATGCATGTTGTTAATTATTATCGGTCGAAATACATCATATTTTACTTAGGAAAGTTTTGAGTACGTCTTCGCTGGTACTGATGGAAACGCTCGTTAGAAACTGTTTCAAGGCTGTTACCAGGCTATCGCTACTTGTTTCTAGTAAAATTGTGCCAAGGAAGATACTTTCTAGGAATTTGATATGTAGCGCCACGTGACATCACGTTGCAGGTGCGACCGTGGTGTATTTGAGTTTATTCAATACTTCCGTTCTTGAATTTGATACGCTGCACTTTATTACTGAAGCAAAATGCTGTTACGCGATATTTTTTATGTAAAACTCGTATTGCAGCTATCAAAATAGGTAATTTCTGGAAGCCGAAAACATTCCAATAGCCCATCCTGTTAAGGAGCAGCCACCTACGTCATCTTTCTATAGATACAATAAGTGGCGGCTAACAATTGCCCGAATTTGTCCCGGTATTTTTAAGGTACAACTTATTTTTGACCCCTGCAAGTGAGCATTTCTTATTGGTAAACACTCGCTTCTACTCCACTGAGCCGAATGGAGAACTTTTGTTTTGTCACGGAGTAGTAAAACTATTTTATTCACAGC
The DNA here is from genome assembly GCA_940337035.1 of Agriotes lineatus. Taxonomy (NCBI): domain Eukaryota; kingdom Metazoa; phylum Arthropoda; class Insecta; order Coleoptera; family Elateridae; genus Agriotes; species Agriotes lineatus. The sequence goes on from CALNHX010000855.1 coordinate 77,766, forward strand.
CATATATGTAATAAGGTGATTACTGACTTTTAAAACGTTGGGAAACGAGCGATTACAAACTTTTAAACGTTTCAACCGTTTGGAAAAGTGGTTGCCGCGGCAGCGATTGGAAAGTAAAAGCTGACTGCTGTCTAAGTAGGGAGACTGGGAATCTCGTTCATCCATTCATGCGCGTCACAACCTGTCGAATCATAATATAATAATAATTTTTCCAATTACTGTTTAGAATAAAGTGGTTGTGAATAAAATATATACATACCACGGTGAAAAGTTTCATTTCTGTCTCGAGATAAAGTTGACTTAGACGATTTGCGTCTCGGTTAACTACTTAATCTCTCGACAGTAATGAAACACTTTCAATCTCGGTATGTAATATACTATTCCCCCGTAACAAGGCCTTCCGAAAAACAAACTTTGGAGGCATTTATTAGTTATTTACTATACAAGTGGGATAACAGCATCATTAATATACGTGTATGTAAGCACACAAGTATATTAATGATGCATTATCACACATGTATTGTACAAAATTTTATCTACGACTGCCTAAAATTGAGAAAAGTCCATTAAGAGAAATGTCAGATCTGTCATTTTCAAAAATATTTTAGTAGGCAAATGTCATTATGTCATTCATTTGACACTATTTCAGTTACGTAATGAAGTCATTACACAGCTCAGTTGCGTAATGAAACCATTACATAACTGAGTGGTGTAATGAGCTTCATTACCTAACTGAAATAGTGTCAAATGAGTGACGTAATGCGTTACTTATCCCACTGGAGTAGATAAACATATTTATGGCATTAATCTAAATTTTGTTGTATATTAAATCCGTGTACTTATTACTTTTGCGTTTAGATTGGCTTAGACTAAGGTTGAAATTAAAACGACAGCGTCAAAATTGTCGGTTTCTCAATATTTGAGAAAACACGTACTAAAACGAATGTAAATATACAGTACCATACATCACTATACGATGAGTTGCATACACTACAGAAATAATCTTCTCTTTTGCTTATTTGCTATGAATGTCTAAATTCCGAAACGTCTAGCTGTGTGAAGGCATAGTGCAGGCATCAACTTCTTACACAAATCATTGTTGAAGCTGTTGATATTTTCGTTTACGTTTACACACGGTTGTTTGGGCTTTCATTGTTGACGTTTCTCACATAAATCTGTAGCTATGTGCTCATTAACTTGAAGCTTTTTATTCACCGTAAAAATATTATTACATATTATTAACAGTTGATGCAAGAGGAAATATTGAATAAGCGGTCATCACTCATCAGTTACAAATCTCTTTCTGAAACGCAAAGGGAGTTCTGCTAATTGGTAGGTATAAGGAAATATACGTTTTTAATGAAAATAGCTTTATTTGTTTATTCTGTGAAAACACTCCGTTTCTGGAGGTTGTCAAATATTCGTTGAAATTTAGCAACCGCCTCATTTGAGTCAAAGAATCTCTTACCGCGTGTTTTTTTTTAAATGTTTGGAAACGGGAGCAACATCTGAACTGTTTGGTGGGTGAGTGCCCAGCTGGACTTCAGATGGGTGTAAGAAATTTAAATGTTTGCAGTAGCGTTTAAGGAAGACAAACTCGTGTGGGGTCGCTAGACCCCCCGCTCCCCTACCTATCGGGCGCGCCATGTGACGAATAAAGAAACGCTCACCACATATATATAACTTCCACCCTCTAGTTGTACATAGTTTCGGCGAACATCATATAAAACACAATGGACATCAATTAATACATTTTTCAACTACGGACTAATTAAAGATATTCAATACATTCCATAGAAAAAGCGAAGTCCACAAATAAACTGCAAAGAAATTGTTTATAAATGTTCGTCCCTAATTAGCAGTAGATATTTTGTTCACAAAGTATTCACTTCCACTTTGCAGTAGACAGTTTGTTCATCATACTAAGATGGTTGCGTAGGATTTGTTGTCCTACAGAAATCGCCAACTAATCTTTCACCTGGCATTCCAAGTTTATTAAAAAGTCACTGCTCACCAATTCATTTCTTTATATGACAATATCGCTCCGTGTATTCCAGTTTAAAATGGAATTAGGACAGTTTGTGGGCTGCCTTGTCATTGTCAGCGTACATAAATCAAACAAGTAGAGACACTCATGCCAAATGTTGAAACCTGTCTAGAGTGCCTGGGACAGTGCCTTGGGGGGTATTTCTAAGCTTGACCATCAGCTACCAATCAGCGCCAGGTACTGGCTCTGCTACCAATCATGATGTGTTCCAGGAGCCGTTTAAGGTCATCCAAATCGGAATTTTGACATCAAAGGAACCGACAGAGAGCGTCTCTACTTGTTTGATTTATGTAAGCTGTCATTGTTATAAATATTGAAACTTGCTTCGTTACACTGATGAAGGACTAACCAGGAACACCTGAAGACGGGAGTAGGTCAAAACTCTCGAAACATCGTGTGATATACACCCTAGACAGTGGAAAAAGTGCGATAAAACCCATCATAATAGACCGCTGCCAAAAAATTACATTCAGAGAACAATATTTATTGTAATTTCGCCTACTTTTATAATAACCCTACATATCTTCCTAGTTCTTGGCGTAGACATTAGAGCGTGTCTTCTATATTACTCCGAATGTATGTTGGGCAGCAATCATAATCATAATCATCATAATCATAATCATAATCATAATCATCATAATCATAATCATAATCATAATCATCATCATAATCATCATAACTTCATAATCATAATCATAATCATCATCATAATCATCATAACTCTATAATAAAGCAGAACACGTCCCAAGGTCAAACATGCATGCGCCTGGTCTATGTGTAGTTCGATTGTGGGCGTGGTCTTGATATTTGCAGCGTTGCCAGACCTGGTACAATTCTACGAATCTGGTACATTCTGAAACCGTTTCTACAAATTTATTTCGTACAGTGTAAATCTGGCAACAGGGCTAAAATCGTCGTGTTGACAGCTGGTCTTTAGTTTACGAAGAAGGAAACCCTTATTTCTGTTGTAGAAAAGTGAGTATTCGTTACTATATTTTCCATTTTAATTTTGTGTGCTTTTGTGTGACATAACCTAAGATTTGCATGGAAATTTTATCTGGCAAAAACAGAGGCAATCAATGCGTTTCGCACTGCACAATTTTCATTATTATCAATCCTATTAACGACATAATTTTACAGTACATTATAATTACAGATACCTTCCTTAAAGGAGAAATTGTCTGAAAACTGGAAAGAAGCTGTAAGTGAAGCCAAAAAGCAATACGAAGCGATGGATAGCGCGCTAGAGGTGAATTTATTAAAAGGGACGCTGTAAAATACCTTTATTAACTAGTGCGATTTCAGATTCTACATAGTATACAAACTGTAGTTCAACAGTGCCCACCGCTAGCCAAGCTGCAGAGAGATTTAGAAGAAACAAGCTTTCAGAGCGCATCGTCGATGCACATAGCTGCCCCATCCGACGGCATTGCTGAATTCCGTTAACAACTTAGAGATTCCTTCACCCATAAATAGTACTGCCTAAGTTACGTACTAAAGCGTGTGTTTAGTTATCACGAGTACGTTGTGAAACAAGAATTCCTCGACAGTAGACAAGTCTTGTCTGAAAACTGGAAAGAAGCTGTAAGTGAAGCCAAAAAGCAATACGAAGCGATGGATAGCGCGCTAGAGGTGAATTATTATCAATCCTATTAACGACATAATTTTACAGTACATTATAATTACAGATACCTTCCTTAAAGGAGAAATTGTCTGAAAACTGGAAAGAAGCTGTAGTAAGTGAAGCCAAAAAGCAATACGAAGCGATGGATAGCGCGCTAGAGGTGAATTATTATCAATCCTATTAACGACATAATTTTACAGTACATTATAATTACAGATACCTTCCTTAAAGGAGAAATTGTCTGAAAACTGGAAAGAAGCTGTAAGTGAAGCCAAAAAGCAATACGAAGCGATGGATAGCGCGCTAGAGGTGAATTTATTAAAAGGGACGCTGTAAAATACCTTTATTAACTAGTGCGATTTCAGATTCTACATAGTATACAAACTGTAGTTCAACAGTGCCCACCGCTAGCCAAGCTGCAGAGAGATTTAGAAGAAACAAGCTTTCAGAGCGCATCGTCGATGCACATAGCTGCCCCATCCGACGGCATTGCTGAATTCCGTTAACAACTTAGAGATTCCTTCACCCATAAATAGTACTGCCTAAGTTACGTACTAAAGCGTGTGTTTAGTTATCACGAGTACGTTGTGAAACAAGAATTCCTCGACAGTAGACAAGTCTTGTCTGAAAACTGGAAAGAAGCTGTAAGTGAAGCCAAAAAGCAATACGAAGCGATGGATAGCGCGCTAGAGGTGAATTATTATCAATCCTATTAACGACATAATTTTACAGTACATTATAATTACAGATACCTTCCTTAAAGGAGAAATTGTCTGAAAACTGGAAAGAAGCTGTAGTAAGTGAAGCCAAAAAGCAATACGAAGCGATGGATAGCGCGCTAGAGGTGAATTATTATCAATCCTATTAACGACATAATTTTACAGTACATTATAATTACAGATACCTTCCTTAAAGGAGAAATTGTCTGAAAACTGGAAAGAAGCTGTAAGTGAAGCCAAAAAGCAATACGAAGCGATGGATAGCGCGCTAGAGGTGAATTTATTAAAAGGGACGCTGTAAAATACCTTTATTAACTAGTGCGATTTCAGATTCTACATAGTATACAAACTGTAGTTCAACAGTGCCCACTGCTAGCCAAGCTGCAGAGAGATTTAGAAGAAACAAGCTTTCAGAGCGCATCGTCGATGCACATAGCTGCCCCATCCGACGGCATTGCTGAATTCCGTTAACAACTTAGGGTAAACGATAAAAAATGTATAGTCAATTACGGTGCGACTGATGTACATGGATTATCCGAACATTGTTTGGTTTATTGTGACTACCCTATTAAATGTAAATTGCATCGCAAAAGTTTTTTTGTATACTTACAGAGATTTTGCTAATTTTGATTATGAGGAGGTCTATAACGACCTTCAGTCTCTTCCATGGCACAATTTAATAAATTTAATCATAGACAGTGCGGACAGTAAAAGAATTCAGCATATGCAAAATACATGCCTGAGGTTTATTCATGGTATTAGAAAATTTTATCACATAACACATAAACTTAACGAAATTAAATGGTTAAATATGCACAATCGCAGAATACTTCATTCAGCCACATTGTTTCATAAAATTATCTCAAATAAAGTACCCTCTTATTTACTTAATAAAATTGAATTTAGATGTGATGTTCATAGTGTTAATATGCGAAATAGAAATTTAATTACGCCTCCATATCACAAAACTGCAATGTATGAGCGATCCTTTTCTTACGATATAGCTTATTTATACAATTCTTTGCCGGAGTATCTCAAAACCTGTTCACCTGAGAAATTTAACTCTAATCTATTTAAAATTCTACTTAATCACCAAATCGGTGCAGCATAATCACTCTCTTACATACAGTGTGTCCCAGGATTGATATTACAAGAGGTGAGATGTACTAAAAATTTTTGAATTTTATTTTAAGGTTCTGGGATTCGGTCCTGCTTGATTTGAAAAGAATTTTAAGAATATTTTCATTTTTTAAAAAACAAGTAGGCCTTGACAGGGAAGCAAAAACTATTTTATTTTCAGGTAAACTACCCTTTTTGTTTATGATACGGCAAAATTCTATTAAGGAAAGTTGTTTATAATGATAAATTACGGCGCTATACAAAATTTGAGAAAGATCTGTCGAATTAGGAAAAGCCGTTATTTATTAAATTATTTTCAGGTAAACTACCTTTTTTGTTCATGATACGGCAAAATTGTATGAAGAAAAGTTGTTCAGAATGAGAAATTATGGCCCTATACAAAATTTCAGAAAGATCTGTTGACTTAGATTTAACCGTAATTTTTAATAAATGCAATTGTTTAATCCAAAAAATAACGTTTTAATCTAAGTCGACAGATCCTTCTGAAATTTTGTATAGGGTTATAATTTGTCATTCTAAACAACTTTTATTAATAAAATTTTACCGTATCATGAACAAAAAGGGTAGTTTACCTGAAATTAACATACAATTATATCAAAAATAACGGTTTTTTTATAAGTCGGCAGATCTTTCTGAAATTTTGTATCGGGCCATAATTTATCATTCTAAACAATTTTTCTTAATAAAATTTTGCCGTATCATGAACACAAAGGGTACTTTACCTGAAAATAAAATAGTTTTTGCTTTCCTGTCAAGGCCTACTTGTTTTTCAAAAACTGAAAATATTCTTAAAATTCTTTTCAAACCAAGCAGGACCGAATCCCAGAACCTTAAAATAAAATTCAAAATTTTTTAGACCATCTCACCTCTTGTAACATCAATCCTGGGACACACTGTATATGTTTAACATTACAATATTATTGCTCTACAGTTAGTGTCGTTAATTATTTAATATTTGTTATCTAAGTGGAAAAGCAGATGCTATTTTAAATAGTAATCTGAATTTGCCCTTTTGGTGGTGAAATGGGGGTTGTCGAAATTAAGTGTCTTTATTGCGCAAAGGACATTGGCATAGATGACCTAAATGTTCTAAAATGTTCAGGTGTACAAAAAAAAGGATGAAGAATTTAAATTAGATTATAACCATGGCTACTACTACCAGATACAAATGCAACTCGCTATTACTGGAGTTAATTACTGTGATTTTGTGGTATGGAGTAGTAAACATTTTTTCCGTGAAAGAATACATTTCAATGAGGTATTTTGGGAAAAAGAAAGCGCTATTTCTATGAAGTTTTTTAACAATGTGATGATGCCAGAACTTCTCGGTAGGGCATCCAATCCCGGGATCCCAAAATGTCGGTATCTCGGGATCCCTAATTTTTTTATCCGGTATTTCAATCCCGGTATTTTTCCCCAATACCGGAATTTTCGATATTTTTGGGATTGCTTTTGTGTGCACTGCGTCGCAGTTCGCAGAGTCTGCGAGTCGCCTTACTCGGCCTGGCCGGCGCCAGACATGGAGCAACATGTTGATAGATAATAATTAGTATGGTTCAGGGTAGTAGCAGTTAGCAGATGTGTCCATAAACGGCGTAAACTGTGTTCAGTTGTGTTGTCACTGTTGCTTGCATATTTACCTATTATACACCTACAAGCCTATGATATATATGGATAATACTAGAAATACCGGTTCTGAAAACAGGAAATCCCGGTATTGAACACCGGAAATCCCGGTATTGAATACTGGAAATACCGGTACCGAAAACAGGGAATCCCGGTTTGAACACCGGCAATCCTGGTATTGAATACCGGGATCCAGATAGAATTACTTCAATACCGAAATCACGGGATTGAAAATTCAGTTGGGTATTGGATGCCCTACTTCTCGGTAAATATTTCACAAATAAAGCAGTTAAGGATGCTGCAGCTAATACTGATTGGAATGTATTCAAAGAGTCGTTAAATGTTAATAATGGTACAAATTTAATGTTTTGTAATAAAAGTAATAGTACGGAAACAAGGACCACTGCTCTCGTAGCCACGCAAACTAAAGATAACAGTATATATTGTTTGTCTAAGGGTCCTGATAATGGAACGCCTATGATTGCTTGCTGTAATTTGCACTGTTCCGTGGAATGGTTTTATCTGATTTTTATTGGCTTAACATCTGTACCTAATACTGAATGGCATTGCCCTTTATGTAGTATAAATGAAAGTAATAGTATTTTGTATTATATTGGTATTGGAATATAAAATAAAAGCAAATAAATATTTGATCGATTTATTTATTATCACTTTAATTGCAGTACTGTAAAATAAGTAAATACAAACATCATGTTTTTAAAAGCACGACCGCTGAGATATGTGAAAAACGCAGGTCTATTTTTAAATAAGTAACCGAATGCGCCAAGTAGCTGCTATAGAACACTGCAGTTTAAATTGAAACTAAATGAATTAATAACAGATTCATCCATTTTCAAGTATTCTATAATGTATATTGGTTATTTATATTTATACAGTACAGTAAACATTGCGCTTCCATACTTTGACCAAAATTATTTAAAAAGATATTTTTGTCAACTACGCGGAAAAATTGCATGTTTAACACATTGGAAAATTCCATGCTCACGTAAAACTTTTACATTTGCTGGAAAACTCTCACTTTTCTTAACTTGTAGAGCAATCTACTATTAATTCACTAGCGATTTAAGAAGAAAATTAACTCGCTAGCATATAAACATTATAAACAGTTACTTATGGTTGCTATTATAAAGATAATAATAATAATGCCAGTTTAAAATGCCAAAGAAATAATAATTAATCGAGTTATTTAACAATATCAGTAACGGCGTAACTGGAGACTTGAGTTACCGCATTTATATTTTTATGGCGCTCAACGGCTTAAACCTGAAAAGAAACACAGATTGCAGGCAGCTGAAAATTATTTCGATGGAGCAAATAATTCTCACATATAATCTCATAAGTCACAAGAGCATTAATTCTTTCCGGATTTTTTTTTTGACTGCGTTCCAACAACGTCATATTAATTAGGACGCCTTCCAGGGGCAAGCGTTTCCTTTACAGAGACTTTCCATTTGAAAATATATTTTTTGGAACTTTTCCTTACTGCCAATCTCTAGCGTGCTTTTAAAACTTTCTTTAGTGCAACAAAAGTTATTAAATTCGTCCTACATTTTAAATGCGGCATATGCCGCGGGGTTTAAGCTAGTATCTATAATATGTGGTAAACAAGTATCAGGTCTCCCTTGCTTAGATTATTTTTTCTCGTATTAAAATATATACCCAGTTTGTGTATGTATGTTTTTTTATTGTTAATTAAGTTTGTCTTGTAATATAGCACAACAAATAGGCGAGTCCGATCCACAGTGCACAAACTACGAAGCGGTGTCCGAGGGAAATTTCAACATGGAAGCTGCTAAGAAGGCCTTGTAGAGATTAAAATGTGCTGCATAAATGTGTGTGTGTCAAGCAATGTTTGCCTTTCATGTAAAGGCCATTTGAATCATACATGGTAAGTACACACTTGCAAAGTAGCCAAGAGGTTTTGGAGACTTCCTCGTTGCCTTCGTGTGGAATTCACATGAGTCCTTTAAGGGATAACGTCATCCAGAACGAACCCGATCGGAATTCAGGGTACAGCATTACAGTGGTTCAAGAGTTATTTGTCTAAGCGGCAGCAAATTACTAAATTTGAAAATGAAGAATCAGGACCAAAAGAAGTAGCTTTAGGCGTCCCCCAGGGAACAATTTTGGGGCCTTTATTATTTATACTGTACATTAACGATGTAAATTTATCTGTGAATAATTGTAAAATTAATTTATTTGCGGACGATACATTGATATCTGTAGCTGATAGCAATGTAGAGTGTGCTTGGTTGAAATTAAATAAACTAAAATTAAATACAACAAAAACAAAAGCAATGATAATCAGTAGTGGACCACCGGTGCATAATGTGGTAGCGAATGTAAGGGTAGATAATGTAGATATAGAATTTGTTACTAATATTAAATATCTAGGAGTTATAATTGACAATAGATTGAAATTTAAACAACATATTGACTATATTGTAACTAAAGCTGCGAAAAAGATAGGTTTCTTTGGTCGAATAAGTTCTAAATTAAACATTTGGTCAAAAATATTAGTCTACAAGACAATTATAGCTCCACATTTTGCATATTGCTCCAGTATATTATTTAATGCCACTGAAGGAGACTTACAAAGACTGCAAAAGTTACAAAACAAATGCATGCGCATTGTTTTATCTTGCAATAGACGAACATCTGTTTCTTTAATGTTGGAAACCTTACAGTGGCTTAGCATTAGGCAAAGAATTTATTTTAATACGCTAGTTTTAATTTTTAAAATTATTAATAATAAACTGCCTAGTTATATGAATGAATTTATAGTATACAATAAGGATATTCATAATTATAAGACTAGATTTGTAAATGACTTTAGATTGCCCTTAACAGCAAAATCATGTTCTCAAAAAAACTTATTCTATAATGGACTCAAATTATATAATGAAATGCCGAACGAAACTAAACAGGCTGCTAATTTATATCAGTTTAAAAAGCTTTGTTCAAGATATGTTAAATCTGTTTGTTAAATAACAATGTCTGTTTTTGTAAACATCTTAAGGATGAATAAACTAACATCATCTATCCGTGATGTTGCAGTTTACAAGCCTAACACAGAAAATAATTACAGCTTAAGCGATAAGCAGTCGCTTTCAGTTGTGTGAGAATTCCTCCGAGCGCAAATAAATGCGCGTGATAAACATTTAAGAACTCTCAGTAGAGTTGTTCGTCCTCCTTACTCCAACCATGGATGTGTTTCTTTCTGTATTCGCTAAGAATACTTAAAATTTAGCCACACTACTGACAGCACTTAAAGAACGTTCATAATTTGTATCTATTGGTTTTATCTACCCTATGCATTTGTCGAAATCCTCGGCGAAATAATCCGATTTGCTTTGTGAATGTTTCATCTGGAACTTGGTATAAAAATATTAGGAATATGCTCATCCATATTTCTATTACCACAGCGCGGTTTTGGAAATGATGGAAATCAGCAAGATCTTTAAAATTTGCTGGCGACAGCTTTGGTTGTCACAGAGCAGGTTCAGATCTCAATCCTCCGTGCTGCTTATTTAAAGGTGCCTCGTTCTGTGACATTAAAAATTAGCGAGGTCTTATTCTTATAGTCTTCTGACAGTTTCACCAGGTTTTTGCCGTTTTTATCTGACGCTTGATACTTCTACAATGTATGGTGGCTGTTAAAATCTTCTACAAACACAGCTAGGTGGGGCGAGACTTTCAAAGTTTATGGATTTCATTAGTTCTTGACTTGGACAGTAGAATCGATTCGTCTATATCAATCGCAATGTGTGTTGCGTGCTGCAATATATATGATAGGTGGTGAAACTGGCATTTGGGTTCCCTTGCCTGGATTGTTTATTTTGATATTTACATATACAGCCAGCCAATGTTTGCATGATTTTTTATTGTTAATTAGGTTTGAGTTTTGTAATCTAGCATAACCAAAAGGCCGAGTCCGGTAAGCAGTCGGTCGAACTATGAAGCCGTGTCAGAAGGGAATTTCAACCTAAACAGCAGTAGTCAGCGGGTTTTACCCCAAGCTGCATATATGTAAGCAGCAAGATAAATTTTACTTGCGCGAAATAAATAGAAGCTGCTAGAAAAGCAGTGTTGAGCGTAAAGTTTGCTGGATAAGTGTTTGTATGTAGCAAGCAGTGTGTATGTGTGTATGTGTATTTAAATTGTATAAATGGCAAGTGCATATTGTAAGTTAGTCAAGGTGTTTTCAAGGCGTTTCAATAGTTACATGACGTCATCCGACAAAACGGCACCAGGGCCAGCATCGAGGAACTTCTCCATTGTCTTCGTGCGAAATTCACATAGGAGTCCTTCAAAGAATGGCGTAGCTTTACCCCCCTCAAGACTCCAAGTTCTACAGTATAAGATCTTTGATACCGTAATGTACAGAATTTTCAATTCTTTAGGTACGTCAGTCGATAAAGCGGCACCAGAGCTAACAGCAAGGAAATTTCCCGTTGTCTTCGTGCGGAATTCACATACGAGTCCTTCAAAGGACGGCGTAGCCTTAACACCCCTCAAGACCCCAAGTTCTTCGAGAACGCAATGTCCAGAAATTTGAAATCTTTAGGGACACTTCATGAATCTTCGAATCTTTGAGAAGACGCTGTGAAGATTGCATTGCAATTTTTGGGGACATATCGAATATTAATTGATTGCTTTTTATTAGGTCCCGGGTGGTGTAGCTTGAACAAGCGTCCACGTTCGATCAGCAGAGTTAAGCAACGCTCTTTCTGGTCAGAACTTGGATAGATGTTCCACGGCTGCATCTCTCGGCGCCTCGTGATACGGCTGTCACGGAAATAGGTGGTCCCGGCGGTCATAACAACATCATGACAGTCGTTAGTGGGGTTGAAAGTCCCCATAAATGCACAGCGACGCCGATAATTAGACTAACGGCTGTTGGCTGAGTGTGATATATAAATTACGTACTTTACAATAACATGGAAGAAGTACTTCAGGGTCTTAAGATGGATATATCTTGAAACTAATGCGTAAAGTTGCAGGATAAACGTTATCTAGCAGTATAAATCTTTTTAGATTTTATGTTATTTATGTCACGAGCACAATTAATTAATTATCACGAATTTTGTAACCAGTTCATATAATTGGGGTCAACTTATTTGTGTTCAAAAGATTATATGTATAATCGTGGGTCACTGCTACTGGTTGCTTGTAATCTCTGTAAAGCATTAGTGATTAAAATTTATCTGAAACCCCAGTCCTTTTCTAGTTATTCTGAGAGACACAGTAGTTTGATTGGTGGTCTAACACCTTTAGTTTCTAATAACAATGCCACCAATAACGTGTAAAAATGTCCACATTCTGATGACAATAACTGTTTTAGTTTGGTTTATTGGTTTAGGTGAGTCAAAAATAATAGCTCGGCCAAGTCTCTGTTTTTTTGTCGAAAATAAATTTTAAGTGAAGTTCTTATTAGATTTACAATATTTGTATTAAGTAGACGGGGCAAAATTACAATTCCTTTGTTGGAATAATTAGACATAGATTAAATAAAACAATTTTAGGTGCGCACGGCTGCAGCGAAGGAAACGTTAGGATCACAATCGATCCACTGGTGGTGCAACCAACAAACAGTTGTACTTTAACCTGTTTATATGATAATTCAGAGCGACTGTTGATTCTCAAATGGTATCGAGAAAAACACGAATTTTTTAGATACACTCCCAATGAACAGCCACAGATATTTGTCTTTGCTATGCGAGAAATTCACGTGGACGTAAGTGGAAAACTCAAAACTCAGATGATACAGAAGGTGTAAATGAAGCAAAAATTATACGACTAATGAGGTGTAGTTATTACATTTTTAAAAAGTTTAGATTACTTCAGCTTGAATGCGCCTGATTATTGGCAGCTCAAAATTTCTTAAAACTGTACAGCAACATAATAGATTTCTTTTAATATGTGTATTTTAACAGTTGAGCATTACTATGCACCTACCAATGCTGTACATGGAGAGTAACAAAAGATACTGGCACAAGAATTTCAAATATGTATAGGCACAATCTTGACCTAAATGCAGAGATGGGATGTACTTTGCTATTTCTAATTTTCATTTTTTGTTGAAGGTAGCACAGTCAAATGCGACGCAAGTGGTTCTTAAAGATGTTAGTTTAGCTTCATCGGGAACGTTCAGATGCGAAGTTATGTATGAGATCACTTTCTCTTCTCACTATGCCCAAAAAAAACTGACAGTAGTGCGTAAGTAACATTTTATTATAGAGTTTGCAATACAAACATTTAGACAATCTCGAGTTTATTTGTATGAATAATGAAGCAAGTGCAACCACAACTTACGAAATAAAGAAACTAAAGAGATGTATGTCTAATCTACCACTCTGCGCCTCAGTATACTATTTTTGCAGAATTGCCAGAAATTTCGCCTATAATCACAGTTAGAACACCACATTCGGGTTTTGCTGACGGCGAGCTATTATCCGCTGATTGTAAAGCTGCTCCGTCAAAACCAGCTCCCACTCTCAGGTTTATCTTAAATAATAAGACAGTGAGTTGGAGAAAATGTTTCCTTTAGTATTATAAAATATTCATAATATTCTAGGTTTCTGCATTTCCTATGAATAAACCAGGAGAAAACCCTTCTATTCAAATGAACCTGATATTAAGCGAAGAAGATGTTTGCAACGAAAAACTCGTGTTGTGGTGCGAAGCAAGCATAGATGTTGTATATAAAGACCACATGGAAATGATATTGCCCGCTACTGCAAAAACCAACTGTTTGGAAAGCAAAGACGGCAAGGAAATACAAGGTATTTCAAAAAAAGGATATCATTTACTTTTTTGCATGATCGGTCATTTCTGGCTATTTACCATATGTGTTTCCATGACAGTAAGTGGAATTTACCAGTTTCTATAACTACGACGACAGCAAAATTACTTGCCGATCTAAAAACTGCACAGCTATAGCTATTTGTACAACAAGTGCTAAAAGTGGATATTTATGCACAAGTTTGCACACACTATTTTTCTACGGCCTTAAATTTACTGTTATTAATCCATAAATGTTGATTTAACAAAGGTTTGCATTTATGACAGTTATATTTTATGTCATAGTAAAGAGATGGCCGTGACGGCGCAGGTGACTGTTTCTGCAGTCGGTAGCTGTCAAAGTTAGTTATCAAAGATAATTATAATAGTACACATTTTACTTTATTTATTATATAATGGTTTAATTATTTAAAAACACTTTACCTCGAACGAAAAAAGTAACTAGAATAACTTTATAACCTCACTTCATGTTTAAAATTCTAAATTCAACACCCGCCGTTTTTTGAAATTTTATGTAACAAATAACAAATTGGCTAGCTAGTACTGTGTGCCACATCACATCGATCATTTCGATGTATTTCGCTCGTTTTAATTTCTCAGTAAATAATTTATATTTTTTGTATAATTTCAATTCCGATCGTCCAAAAACTGTTATAAACACGTCGAACGTTAAGGGTTACCGTTCTCCATACTTAATATACTATATCCACATGTTTGATGCAGTTACAATATGTCACTCTTCGTTGAACATCTATCGCTAGTGAGCTCTGTGTAGGGTTTGGTGGGGTAGTAAATAAAGCGGGTTGCCAGTAATTCGTTCACTGATCTTAGACCATCTGGTGGGAGACCATCCCCAAAATAATGTACCCTCAATTCTTCCATCAATATTACGGTGTACACTGAAGGAAAACCTGTGGGAGCCTTAGTATTCTTCATATTTTTCTATAGATCGGAAACCTGGACTATCTTGGAAAGTAATCATTCGAGATGTAGCGTTGGATGAGAATGTTCAGGATTCCCTGGGCGGCACATAGAACAAATATTTTCATAGCGAATCAAACAAAAATTGTTGACTTACATCAACCAATCTACATTTTTTATCGTATAATGTAAAGCGTAGACGATTTGGAAAAGCTTGTTGTTGCTGTCATTCCATACGTTTGTAAGACGTGTCAATGTTTTTTAGCTATTGCGATTCGTCGTTTTATTTCATTGCTGCTATCTCCTTTGCTTGATATAAAAACCCAGTATGAATGAAACTCTATGCAACCTCGTCAGCTTATTACCTACTTTGTTTTCAGTTTACTACAGATTTTAGTTTTATTTCTATTTATTGCGATTACAACGTAGTAGTCTTTTATTCCGTTTAAATATATGTGATTACATAGGTTAAACATCAACGACACAAAACAGCTACTTGCTCTAGCGCTCTATTCTAAAAATAACTAAAAACTAATCTAGAAACGTTTTGTATCTACAACACCATTCAAATACACCCTGTCGCTACACTCTTTCTACTGCACTAATCGGGTTTGTTACTTCTCCCTTCAGAAGCGGCTACAACCGTTATATCATCGAGTATCTTGATGAGGTACGTGAGATGAAGTGAAAGCAGCAAACCGAAAAACCAAGATTAGATTTAATGGAAATCAATATAAAAAAATTGTTCATAAGATACCACTAAATGAGGATCAAAGACGTGTACCAATGTTTCATCTACAGACAAGCTTTTAGTTTTAATTTGGCGCAACGTCAAAATACCTAATTATAGAATTGCAACACCTAGGATCACATCCTCTAACAAATTTAGAAAAGTTTCGCCAGACTATCACAGAAAGAAGTTATTCAGTGCAATATGATCCTGACATACGAGCATGAGCCATTCTTGATATCAATATCCCAACAACCGGCCTATTTTTAAATATTTCCGTCTGTCAGCAACCACGCCTCGACACCGCGACGTGATGTGCCAATAAAATGCGAAAGCGCTCCAAATTCCTAGCACAAACAAAAAAAAAACACAAAATCACCGTTTAAAATAGACAAGGCATTTCGGCCGATTAAAATTAGTTGGCAATAAACTGCCATTGGAAATAAGAGTGCGGAGATATCTGGCAGGGCCCGGAGCGATAAAACCTTCACAGGTAGCTAACAAGACGTTAGCCCGTCTGCTAGAACCAACAAAGCAAATAACTAAACGCACCAAAAGTATTAGCCCTGAACGATCACAAAATTACGTACGAAGAAGGCATGCAACGCATATGTGAACAAGAATACACATGAAAGGGGAAAAGCGTCAGATTGCCCTAGCATAATCGAGTTTGGTGTCGAAAAGCACCCAATAAAGAGAGCTATACAATGCCTCATAAAGCGCGGCTCCCGCACCACAGATAAGAAAATTACAAACAAAATCCAGGATCCGCGAATAAATGTACAAAGCTGTCCTACTCTGTCAACAAATGACAGCAAAGAAATTTTAAAAAAAGCCTCGGGGGCCTTTATAATGACAGTGAATTTGAGATTCAAACATTCAGAACCCGGAGCTTGAACCAGCAGTTCAGCCCGCATGCGATCACAAACTTCCAGCCAACACATGAAGCTTTCGAGCTCGCACCTTCCACGTATAGATGAGAGCTCCAATTTCAAACCCCTCAAGCTATCGAGCTCACGCCCTTCTAAGTGCGGCCAAGAGCACAAACTTCCAACATCGCCGCTTTAAAGCACGCCTATGTGCTGCATATGAGCTCCTACAACCATCAACGTGCAAGTCTAGCCAGGACTGGGTCGAACCTTCGCCGTTCGCCCTCGCCAGTCAGCCGACGCCCACAGCACTGTTCTCTGAAGAGTACCACGTTCACCACGTCTGTGAGAAGGTCCGCGCCAAGAAAAGACTTTGCCTCGGCACCCGCGCTCAACTTCTAGAAGATCTGACATGTCGCCTTCTCCAACAAGGATCAACTTGGTTTCTCCTCAAGACGCCCCAAGCTACAGGTCTGCTCCAGCTGCAACCAGAGTGTGTCCCCCTCAGCGGTCCTCAAGACGCCCCAAGCCTCAAGTTTCCGACCCGCACCAGCCGCTTGCCGCCGAAGTGTGTTTCCCTCAGCGGTCTTCTGCACGGCCTCAAAATGCCCCAAGAAGGTCTGCTCCAGCTACTTGCGACCAAAATGGGCATCTGCCAGCTGCCATCTACCATTTCTTCGGCTCCATGTCAACCACCAGGTCTGCCAAGTAAGTGAGAAGCTCCGCGTTGCGACAAGACTTCGCTTGGACACGCTAGCTCCTACTAGAAGCTCTGTCCCGCCACTTCCTGCGCCACTGGTTGACCCCGCTTCTTCGAGTCTCCGGCCAGCACCAGCCAGTCAAGGAGCCCGCCGCCAAAGTCTCATACACTGGCCAGGTATAACCCCACGTCTCACCCACCGAAACGTCCTAACTGTTTTTAGCAATACTAATCTTGGGCTTTATTCTATTTA
Organism: Agriotes lineatus; assembly: GCA_940337035.1. Classification (NCBI taxonomy): domain Eukaryota; kingdom Metazoa; phylum Arthropoda; class Insecta; order Coleoptera; family Elateridae; genus Agriotes; species Agriotes lineatus. The sequence continues at coordinate 95,220 of CALNHX010000855.1, forward strand.
GTGTTATTTTATATATATTAAACCTGTAAATAATAATATCAACCGTAGAATAAAAACAACACGAATCAGCCAATCGCTAGTCTTTTAACAGAAGCTCCATCGAGACTACTCTTCGTCTACACCCTCTATCGCTGAGCTAAATGGGTGAATGGAAATTAAAACCCCATTCTTAACACCGGCCACGCCTTCGCCGCTACGAGGTCTTCGCTGTTTATGTCAAATGTGAAACTGATCAGGTTAATTTTCCTATCAAGACATCGCGTAAAATATTCAATCGTCCTTCTTATTCTCTTGATCTACAAAGAAACGATTTCTTTTTTCACAATCCAAACGAGCGCTGAAGATGAAGAAAACATGAGGGCAACAATTGATTAATCAACTACTTGAAAGAATAACATACTATTCTACAACCATTATTTTGAATATAGAATATTTTTCTTGTAAAATAAGTTGAAAATTGCGCTTTAGTAGAAGAAAGCGTCTTTGAGTAAGTCAAAGACAACGAAAACTGTACTTCCCCATGACAAACATAAAGGTTGAAAAGAATTTATCTCTAAATCTACTGTGGCGCTTATAAAGAGTTTTTTACCAAATTAAATAATATAATAACCGTCCACCTATTGTGGTAATTACATGGTATTACGTTTCTCCACATCTTTTTTACGCATTCTTATGTTCTTGCTTCTTCTACTGAACGTCAGCTGTTTTCTAGTTATTTGGCGCAGCGATTTATGATTTTTAGCTACTAAATAGGTTTTACCTACTTTGATGTCACATTATGGTTATTATAACACCGAAAACAGTACTACAATGGAGTCCATTATAACACTGTTTTTGGTATCTATTTGTTTTATAAGATTGGTGACACTTGCTTTTACATACTCATAACACGACAAACGTCAGATGTCGAATACATAATCACAATCTCTGAACTGTATTTATTAAATTTATTCTAATCAAATGTAACTTAAACTGAATATACTTTTTAACAAATCAATTAAACACAATTATTGTTCACGGTAAGGCACTATTTGAATAGCACAAGAACCTAAACTTGCATCAAATTTAAACTACCTAATTCAAATGTCAGAGTAACGAAATTGATACTTTCTTTCAATAGATGGCGACTGTGAAATATCACTGGACAATGTCGCCATCGTTACCCCAAAAACTCCCTAGTTTGTAATGCAATATTTTTAGTATCCGAAATTTAGAATTTCTATAAAATCACCAACTCAAAGTAAATAAAATAGTATATTATACTCGTTTAATAAAAGGCATTGTAGCACTTGTTCCATTGGAGTACTCTTCGCTGCGGTCGTCGTGCCCCAAACCCACGCTTGTTACAATGTGCCCTCTTATGAAACTCGTGTAATAATATACTATTATGTTTTATGTACCACCATGCACTAATTTTAGAGTGCTACCATATGGATAAACAATAACATTCATTTTAACGTTTCTCTACTAATAGTGTTAAAATATTTAAACAATTTCCTTAAAACACTTATGAAGAGAATGGCAGCAATATTAGCTAAATCTATCGAGGGAATCAGCCTGACAGAATATGTCGTTCTCGAAATATCATATTTACATCCATTCGATGCGACACATTTAATTTGGCTGATGTTTTCACAAAAGTTATAATTTTATGAGACCTTTCATATTATAATTTTGGGTTGGCCGGGATTGCTTTGAGTGGTTCCCAAAAAAGAGTTGTCCTGAAGTAATAATTTGAAATAGAATAACCAAAGAGTTTTGATCTACTAGCTCTAAAACTACAAATATATATTTTTGTGTGTTATAGATCCACAATTGAACAATGATGTTGTCAAGCTTACTTTAGAACCTACTATAGTAAGCCTGGACGGTGATTGTATCCTTACCTGCAGTCACAAGATGGAAGACAAATCGCAGTATACGCTGAAATGGTACCACGAAAAACAAGAAATCGGCAGATACACTCCCACAATAGGTCTATCAAGGTTTCATTCAGATATCAGATTAAATGTAGATGTAAGTCGTTTTATCATCGTCTGAGTTCTAAGCAAATACTATACTATATCTGTAATAATTTAAGCTTGTTTTAAATGCAGATGCGCCGTTCGAACAAGAATCAGATAGTTCTCAATAGTTTAAATTTTAAATTATCTGGAAGCTTCAGTTGCGAGGTAATTGCAAATGGCGGTTTGTCAATTGCGTCTGATACGAAAGTGATGACAGTTGTAGGTAAGACAAACATGTATGAAACCTTTGACAATATGTATAAAGTATACACGTATCGTTTCCAAAATGTTACCATAACCATTCTGCACACATACCCTCAAGCCAATCAGCTGCATGTTTGAGCTGCAACAAATTTTCATGCAATTTCAATTTTGTTAGAATCGATTCATGACCCGCCGACAATGAATATTACTGTGGAATACGCAGGGCCCAGTAAAAAAGTAACTGCCAGCTGCAAGTCTCCTCGTGCGAGACCACCCTCAAGGCTCCAGTTTGTACTGAATAATAACACGGTAACTAAGCCTTTAGTGCAATTCAAGATTTAAAATTGACTTAATGTTAAAAAGCAAGTTCTGTTTTCAGATAGGAGATTTTCATGTTGCTACAAAGGAGTCCACACACCACTCATGGGCCGAGTTAGTTTTAAACGATGTGTTGCCTGAAGAGATGATGAACCACAATCTTGGCATTTTACGCTGCAAGACAAACACAATTAATGACGAGCACTCTACATATGTCGAAGTGAACATTTGAAAATATTAGTCTTTTTTGTAAGAACCATAGGTGATGTATACGGTGCAATATGCATTTAGTTTAATTTTTTTTTAAATATAAGTACCTTTGTTGCACTTTATATATTATAGTACATATATATCTGTAGTGTTTTCGACTTAAACCTGTAGCTTCCATTCTTGGTACAATTTTCACAATAAATTAACGTTCTAACACTAAAATGTACAAAGAACTATTGAATTTAAGGATGTTTTTGAGTAAGAAAAATACAATTTAAAATAGCAAAGGCGATATTTTAGTTCCGATTGTCCTCGAAGCTTGCAAATGCACCACACTGTCGGCTGGCACTTCTCAGTCCAAGGCTGCTAGGCAGCCGCTCCACGTCTGGCTCTCGCCGTGAGTGCAAGTTGAGCACGTTATATTCGTTGAGCACGTTCTTGTTGTCGTGATTGGCAACCCCTCTGGGGAAGGCTATTTATAATTAACATTTTGAAAGCCCCATTAGGTAGCAGACAAGCAACGAAGCGAGATGTGTAGACGCCGAAGAGATATGCTTTACGTAGTATACTTAGTAAAGTTAATTAATTTCGGTGTTACAGATTAACATTAAACTTCGAAATGCTTAAACATATTGGACGGTCCTGTTTTCGTGAATTAAATGTCGTTGGGCCCTCAATAATTGACTGTAGTCGGATTGTTGCATACGCCCAACACTTGGTTCTTGTGGGATTTCTACTCCGCTGAGTGAAGATCCTCATGAGTGAACATCCATCGCCAAAATTCCCGAATCTCTGCCATGCAGGCGACCATCTTCGTGGGTTAGTCATGCCCCAGGTTTGCCGTTGAACAATTCGGCCCCTCGTCTGGTGAAAGCCCTTTATCGTACCAAGAGACTCATTATAAATGTTTAAAGACAAAACAGCTGAGCCGGAACACATAGCTAAGGTTGGGGAGATCTTCCTTCTGTCTATCTACAACGCCAACTGCGAGAAAACGTTACCAATCGACAATCACCGCCATAACAGCTGATTTCGTAAGTCTTTAACCAAAAGTTGATTCAAGCTCTCATCATTAGTCAAAACCATGATGAAAAATATATCGCACCACAAGCGTTATTTTGGAACAAGTAAATGATGAAATAGATCACGTTGATCCTGATAGAATTGTTTCGGCTGGCCAACCATCTTCATAAGATATCAAATTTTCCAACAATAATCTAAGTTACAACAGTGAACACCCCCCCCCCCCACTAACCAAACAAGGAAATTAATGGTAAAAAATATTTACGAAGCTAATTCGCGTATCATTAACAGCGTTGCTTCCTCTTTCCATCAAATTGGAATAACATATCTACCTCTATCGAGGGAGACTTTTGTTATGTTCTTTAATACGTCGAACACTAATCTCTGTCAATTTTGAAAACTGTTGCAATTTTTATAAACAAAAAATACCTATTGGCTGGTTCATTAACATTTTTGGGCTGTTAGGTCATCTTTAAATTGTCCTTGTGCAGGTTCAACGACGCTTCAAATTCCGACCGCGCACGGAGAGAGTCGGGAATTCGACTAGTATTGATGCAGAATGCGTTTTTGAATGAACAGACCAACGTAACGTAGTAGCCTGGGAAGGCATTATGGACATTCCCAGGACGTAGCCTACAAGGTTGGACCTTCGAATTGGATATTAAGAAAATTTCCCTTTCTCTTCTCTTTTCACTCTCAGCCATGAAACAATTACTCTAAACTGACTTTCTTCTTGAAGCAGGGAATGTTCGTCCGTCATCAACAGCTTCCGCATCAGTTTCTAGTTATAACCGCTAAGATTTTGTATTAACGCCGCCCGCCAAATTTCTGCATTCCAAGCTAAAGTGAATATAAATGTTAGATAAGAAATGCATGTTGTAAATTATTATCGGTGGAAATACATCATATTTTACTTAGAAAATTAACTGCCTGACGCGGTTCAAAGTTTTGAGTACGTCTCCGCTGGGACTGATGAAAACGCTCGTTACGAACTGTTTCGAGCCTGTTATCAGGCTATCGCTACTTGTTTCTAGTAAAATTGTGCCAAGGAATATACTTTCTAGGAATTTGATATGTAGCGCAACGTGACATCACGTTGCAGGTGCGATCGCGGTAAGTCTATTTGAGTTAATTCAATACATCCGTTCCTGAATTTGATACGCTGAAGCAGAATGCTGTTACGTGATATTTTTTTATATAAAACTGGTATTGCAGCTATCAAATTCGAAGCTGAGAACATTTCTATAGCCCATCCTATTAAGGAGCAGCCACCTACGTCATCTTTCTGTAGATCCAACAAGTGGCGGCTAACAATTGTTCGAATTTGTCCCGGTATTTTTAAGGTATAGTCGTGTTCAAATACATCTGGAATTTTTTTTCATATGTTGGTTGAGTTAAGAATCGAAGAATATCTCCATGGATTTCAGGCTATCAGAAAGAGATATATTAAACTTTGACATGTAAATAAAATCTGTAAATCTTTCTGATAGCAGGAAATCCATGGAGATAATCTTTAATTCTTAACTCAACCTGCATATGAAAAAAAAACATTGTCCCAGATTTATTTGAACACGACTGTACAACTTATTTTTGACCCATGCAAGTGAGCATTTCTTACTGGCAAAGACTCGCTTCTACTCCACTAAGCCGACTGGAGGACTTTTGTTATGTCACGGAGTAGTAAAACTATTTTATTCACAGCCATATATGTAATAAGGTGATTACTGACTTTTAAAAAGTTGGAAAATGAGCTATTGCCAACTTTTAAACATTTCAACCGGTTGGAAAAGTGGTTGCCGCGGCAGCGCAGCGGTTGGAAAGTAACCAATTGGCGACTGCTATCTAGGTAGGAACACTGGAAATCTCGTTCATCCATTCATGCGCGTCACACCCTGTCGAATCATAATATAATAATAATGTTTCCAATTATTGTTTAGAATAAAGTGGTTGTGAATAAAATAGTATACATACCACGATGAAAAGTTTCATTCTTCTCTCGAGATAAAGTTGACCTCGACTATTTGCGTCTTGGTTAACTACTTAATCTCTCAACAGTAATGGAACACTTTCCACCTCGGTAGGTAATATACTATTCCCCCATAACAAGGCCTTCCGAAAAACAGACTCCAGAGGTATTTATACATATTTATGGCATTAATATAAATTTTGTAGTATAGTTGAATCCGTGTACTTATTACTTTTGGTTTAGATTGGCTTAGACTGAGGTTGAAAGTAGAGAATCTAGGTTTCATCAGCATAAGAAGTTAACAGTCCAGTATGCTTCTGATGAGGAGATTCGTTTTAAAGGCATCGTATGTTAAATTAAAACGACGCCTTAAAATTGTCAGTTTCTCATTATTTGAGAAAACGCGTGCATTAAAAACAATGTAAATATACAGTGCCATACATCACTATACGATGGGTTGCATACACTACAGAAATAATCTTTTTTTTTGCTTATTTGCAATAAATGTCTAAATTCCTAAACGTCAAGTTGTGTGAAGGCCTAGTGCAGGCATCAACTTCCTATAAAAATCATTCTTAAAGCAAGTGGCGCAACTATGGGGGTGATATGGGTGTCAGAACACCACCCCCCCTCCCAGAGGCTTTCAGAATAACTAGAATTCGTCTTGAACAAAAAATCTAAAATTACATTTTAGTAATATATAATTGCATATCAATTATTCTATTCGGAATTCGGATTCGATCATTTTTAAAATCCGATCTCAACGAACTTCCTTCGGACGTGATTGCTGAGTTCAAATTGCCAAAATGTACAAAATCTTGTTATTTATTTAACAAATAATTATATCTGACTTCTCTTGGTTAATAAGCAAATAATAAATTCTTAAATGTAACTAGGTGGTCTATACAGCCAAGAAGTTAAATCAAAGCCTACTGCAAGTCCTGTAGAAATGAAATCAACTATACTTTATGGTAGGTACAGCTCAATTTTTTTTAAATTCTTATTGTAAGGTTGATTACTGTCCCAGAACATCACCCAGAGCAAAATCTTAGTTAGGTACGTCACTGGTTAAAGTTGTTGATATTTTCGTTTACGTTTACACACGGTTGTTTGGGCTTTCATTGTTGACGTTTCTGATAAATCTGTAGCTATGTTCTCATTAACTTGAAGCTTTATATTAACCGTAAAAATATTATTATTACACATTATTAACAATTTATGCAAGAGGAAATATTGGATAAGTTTGTCATCAGTTACAAATCTCTTTCTGTAAAGCAAAAGGAGTTCTGCTAATTGTTAGGTATAAGAAAAATATACGTCTTTAAATGAAAATAGCTTTATTTGTTTATTCTGTGAAAACATTTCTCGAAACCGGCAGAGAACTCCGTTTCTGGAGGTTGTCAAATATTCGTTGAAATTTAGCAACCGCCGCATTTGAGTCAAGAAATCTCTTATCTCTTATCTTTTTTACTGTTTGGAAATTGGAGCAACATCGGAACTGTTTGGTGGGTGAGGGCCCAGCTGAACTTCAGATGCGTGTAAGAAATTTAAATGTTTGCAGTCGTGTTTAAGGAAGATAATGGGGTTGATTATGAGTAGTAATCTCTACGGCATGTTCTAACCCAAACTGAGAATGTAGCTTTAGACCGATTATGTAGCGTAAACTGTTCATTTTCTTTAAAAATGATCCATTTCTTTGATCCATCTACGAGTCTGTTGAGTCTGTTCAAATTGTTTATTTTTGTAATAAAATGGAGTGTTTTCACGATTTCAAAAACTTCAATGGGGTAAATTTGAAAAACAGGTCATTTTTGGCACAAAAACATGTTTACAGGGTTATTTTCTTTTAAAAAGGCTGCTTTTTAATCCAACTTTCTACACCTAACTGAGAAATTTGGGATTTTAAAAGACAAATTTGCTGTTTTTATTTTTCAACTAGCTGACCCGGCAAACGTTGTTCTGCTCAAAAATAATCTGTCTCTGAAAACCCGTTTCACCGCTATAGAGTTTTAATTTTATGTCATGTCCAACGTCTTGGACTTAAAAATAAATGCAATTTTCGCAATCAACGTCCCAACAAACCTTAATAACGACACCCATACCGATTTTTAGGCTTATTTGTCCCCTAAGAGGTTGATTTTCGGAAAATCACGAAATACGTGTTTGCTTATTTGTTTTTAGGAGTACTCCTACTAAGTTTCAAGTCGAAATGTCTATTTAATATTATTTTTCCATTCAAAATTGGAACCCTCATTTTACCCCTTTAGGGGTTTAATTATGAAATATCCTTCATTATTCCTTGTATACATCATAGCTGTGACCTACCCGGAGTTGCCCTGACATAATATTACGTGAACCTATGCGTGTATGTTTTGAAACATGATTTTACCATTGTTCTATTCCGGTTTTTCCATCCTGAAAAAAATCGATTTTTCCTAGTTTTCCGAGTTTTCCACTCCGATTTTTCCATTTTTCTCTTCGAAAAGCCATACAAAATCATCTTTTTGATTTTCCGAATTTTCCGGTAGATTTTCCCACAATTTTATTTCATACAAACCTTGTCGTGACAATTACGAAGACAACAAAAAAAATGAGCCAAATCGGTCGAGTCGTTCTCCAGTGATGATGTAACATACATGCCACAATTGATTTTTATTTATATATATATGTATAAGGGAAATCAAAGAAATTGGACTTTTTAAAAGACATTAACTGTTTATGCTATATAATCTATCTAAAACAGCCACATTTTCAGTTGGGATTAGAACATACTGTCAGGTCATTTTGGTATTTTAAGTAGCCACCTAGGCTTTAGGGCAGCGTGCCCGTATGCTAAACCCTTTTGGTTACTTATTTGGCTTCATCGCCTAATTCCATAATAATGATTTTGCACATATTTGGCCTCAAGCGCAGTATTTCTCGTCATCTGGGGCACCCCTTTGCTGGTACTTTGGCAGCCGGGTGTTATCGCTCGCAAGAATTCCGAACCTTCTAGAAATCACGCCGTTGAGGCGTGCTGTTTTCGTCACCGGCACTTATTTGTTTCATCTTATCGCCTCACGATTGGCTGCCGAGATATAGTCACGTGGGGACGCGGCCGATATGTCATGTTGCAGCGCTTCCCTCTGGGCAGTTGATCGCAGCCCGTTGCAGAAAGCGTACGTTTGGTGGTTGTGTTACCCAGGCGGCGTCCTTCGGCCCCTTAGGTGCCCGAGGACGCCTGCCGCTGTCCTTTTAGTATTGTTGCCGTTGAGGCCGTCTTTTCCGTCGCCCGTCTCGAGCTGTGGCAGCGAGCGCTGCGAGAATGGTTTCACCTTCGAGAGGTGTTGTGTTTGCGCGTGCTCCGAATTATTTCGGCGTAGCGTGAGTGCATCTTGAGCCCAGTTCCTGCTCCCGTAAGTAAGGGGTCGTCCCCTTCATCTCGACATTCGAGGATCTGTCCCGCAGAACGAAAGTGGCCCATTTTTCGTCGTCAAGTTGTACGCGTCCTGACGCGTCGCCCGTCGCCAGTATGGCGGATGCCCACTCATCACTATAACCGTCGAATATCGAATGTACCTGCCACCTAAGACTGCAGCCTGTCGCAACTCAACTGTACCAGGCTTCCCGACCGCCTACGTATTAAGGTATGTGTCTTTGAACTGATTACCGTTGTGAACGCGAGTGTTCCTGTCCCGCGGGGAGCATTAAGTCCCGCGTGCGAGTTGTTTTGGAACGCCGCGAACGAGCCCGTCACGTCTCTTGTGCCTACAGGCACTGTCGTCATATTTGCCCGCATTTCCAAATTACAGACTCTTTTACAAGGACTTGCAGTACTGTATGTTGCATAAGGCGTCGCGCCTACATGCTGTGCGTTCATTCCAAATTACAGACTGTCTATTTTACAAGGGCTTGCATTACTGTATGTTGCATAAGGCGTCGCACCCACATGCTGCGCGTTCATTCCAAATTACAGACTGTCTATTTTACAAGGACTTGCATTACTGTATGTTGCATAAGGCGTCGCGCCCACATGCTGTGCGTTCATTCCAAATTACAGACTGTCTATGTTACAAGTGCTACTTTGTTCATTACTGTACGTTGCATAAGGCTTCGCGCCCACATGCTGCGCATTCATTTCGAATTTTAGGCTGTATCTTTGCACGAGCTTGCGCCTAGTGCTACCTTGTTTATTCTGTACATCTGTCGCTAGGTTTAGAGCGTGCGCCAGCTGGTGTTTTCTTAGATATAATATAGATACATAGGGCGACGCACTCCGCTGCCCCATTGTAACCTGTGATTTAATAGATGACTTGTTAATTAAGGGAACTATTGTTTTGTTTCGACTTGTGCATGTTCTGTTTCAGATAAGCGCCCCTACAGTGTAACGATTAATGTGCGACGGGACGAGGGAGCCTTGAGCGTACATGTGGGTGAGACAGCTGCGTAGTCGTGGCCGGATTGGCACCTAATTACAATCTTTGCATGAGGCAATCCCGAAATTGTTATTTGAACTTACAACTCTTGAGCAACCCTATCGACGGAGTGTCTTGAATGCTTCGCCCCGTCTAACCGCCCAGGCCCGGTTAGTCGGGTTAAGACAGGCTTGGTGGCGCCCTCATTATTTTACCGTTAGTTACCGACCCTCTGGCCGTTACCCTCAGATAATCTCGTTAAAGGACCCGCCCATCTCCACTGAAAGTCTAGCTCGGCCTAACTTGTTGCGGCTGGGTAGCGGCCTAGGAGAATTTTCGTCCCGATTTCGTCCCTTACGGCACGCGCCGGCCGTTTCGTTATTGTATGAGCCGGTGCGGTGTCGTAAAGTCAGTTTAAGACCGTAACAATACCATAAAGATTACTACTCATATCGCCCTTCGCAAGGAACCAGTAAGAGAAAAACAGTAAAGCAGTGGCAGCTTTTGATAAATCTATTTGGGGGGCTCTTAATTTTTAACAATTACCAAGAAAAAGAATCATAACTCATCTACATTCCCGCGTTATTATAATCCAAATATCAGCATGTTATACATAGAAAAAAAAATATTCAAACACGCCACAAAATGTACATAAGTTTTAAAAAGAGTAACTAGCTTTCTAAGCCGTTATAATCTAAAATGCACTCACAGCGCAATAAATCCAAAATTGTAACCTCCTATTCCTTTTTACTTTTACCCCCTTTTTACCCGTTTAGGGGTTATTAAGTTATTGAATATCCATTAATAAACATTAAAAATAAAATCATTTGCGCGTGCAGATAATCAGGTATGTTTGACATGTGTTAACGCATATTCGGAAATGTTGTGAGCAACAGTGCTGCTTCTTATTGTTCTGCAAGCAGTTATACTAATAAGAAGTAATCTATTGCCAAAATAGTGCTCTGAGCTCGCATATTTTCAATGTCAAAGATTGCACCACGTTTGCTAATAGGCGGCTAACTTTACTTTCGGATTGAATTAGATTGCGGGAGCATTATGTTAGTAAATAAGCCCGCCACTTTACTACGTGCTGGGCTACAGCGCAGTTCGTCTTTGCAGCTCATCGAAACTGCTGACCTCAAATCTGCTTCTTCAGCGTTTTCGCCCAGAATTGCCGTATAAGTTTGGGCCCTAATTCGGATCGCTCTCAGGAGCTGCCAGCCATAGATAAAGAAAAGAAATAAATTGTTAACTCTCTCATTCATTTTTAGAAAAAGATTTGTAGCGCCACCTATAGTTACTGCGCATCAATTAAGCAACAGTCGATAATTAATATTGTATGGGTCTGTAAAATTGTCCACGAACTATGTGCGGGTAATTTGAAATATGTTCATGTTTATCATTTTAAATACTGTATGAAAATTCCTTATTTTAAATTGTTGATGTTATTTACTTGTTAGTTTAATAAAATGAAGGTTTTCCTGTTCCCTCCATATAGAAAGCGCTAATTTTTAAACACCGCTCACCCAAGCGCGATGAGACTTGCCTATAAATCTTTGCCTTCCTCCTTCCGATCGTCAGAAGAGCTTTGCCTCTGGGTAGTTTCCACATTCTTCAATCTTAATAATGATACGGTCCAATCTCGGAAGTCGTTGGTTACATAATGACAATGGCCGCCGTGAAATCCTCTAAAATCAAACAAGTAAGCCACTACAAATATCTCTGTAGAGAAGTTGCTACAGTTAGAATATTCGCAATTTTATTATATGATATGAAGGGTTGAAGAAGCTGCGTGGCGCAGTTGGGTAAGCGCCAGGCTTGCATTAAGCAAGCCCTTCCGTAGCCTTGACGATTGGAATCGGGCTCGGTGAGACCATTCACAGTTGGGCACCAAATTAACTGTGCTCTACTCAGAACCACAGACCGAAGAGATGGAGTAACAAAGTCAACACATCACCAAGACACACACCTCACACAATGGTTGCTGCGCAAGCACCAAAGGCGCGCTCCAACTCTGTATCCCGAATTCGGGGCAAGTTGAGCATTGTACCGCCAGATGCCACCGCATAAAGCACCAGCCTCTACACCGCAAAGTAAATGAGGTTACAGATAGTACATACATACATAATACATACATGAAGAGTTGGACTCAGAAACAAGAAACCGCTAATCAGGTGAACATATTTGAAATGCAGATATTTGTATCTGTTACAGGCAACTTGTATAATTCAGTCATTTTATATAATCATATTTTTTTGGCTATTTCGTCAAGCTACTAAATGAAAAATATTAGAACATGAACGTTCCCAATAACCAGCGTGACACTGACAGCCGACTACTTGATTACATCTTTATAATGGATAGTCAACTAGTATTTATTTATTTATTTTAGTACTCAGCCAACAACCGTTAGGCCAATTATAGGCGTCGCTGTACATTTAGATATATAAACCAACTGAATGTGAGTGGTTTTTGCTATGTAAAGTATATACAGTTTCTTTGAATTTACTTCTAGTTAATATCGATTCTTTAGATAAAATCTTTGTGTTATGCCAATGTATTTTGTGGTTGTTATTCCAAGTATATTCTGCCATTTTAGATTTGTTAATATGGTATTTCTTAACCAAATTTTGGTGATGTTTAACTCTAACTTCTAAAGGCCTTGATGTTTCCCCGATATAAAATTTCCCGCATTCACAAGAGATGCTATATACAATTCTTTGGATGTTGTTCTTCGTTGAACGGTTTCATTTTTGCAAGGATCGATCGCAAGGTATTCATAGTTTTCAATACAGTCCTGGCCGATTTACAATTTGTTTAATTTTGTCAGACATGTCTGGAATAACAGTATGATTATTGAAATGCCTCAAAAAAGTTTCAGAGACTATTCAATTCATCTGTCATCTGTCAAGAAGTGACCAATGAAAATCCAGAATTTGACGTTTCTTGACTAACCAAAAAAATATCAAAGGATATATCTTCCTAGAAGGTATTCAAGTGACTATTTTAAACAAATGTAATTTTTATTAGAAAAAGTCAATATTAATGTTCTGTTACTATAGAAATTACGTAGTTCGTGGCTAGATTTACTGAAAACCAATCTGAAAAACTAGCTTGGTTCATTGAATAGTCTCTCGAATACCATTCGTAGTCAGTTAGGTAGATAATTTTAGCGGTGGTATCACTACTCATGTCCATTGCGCTTGGGATTAGAACTCGTCCTAATCGTACCGAGCGCGTAAAAATGGTCGACATAACTTTGACTACTGATGGTATTATAAGTGACTATTTTATATAATGGCTAGGCAGTTTATATAACGCCTAGCAAAGTTAGGTAGTTTATGAAATGCATCTCTTAAGAGCATTGCTATGTTGCTTAGGCATTATATACAAACAGTTTTTTGGAAAATCAAATTCCTGGCGATCGGAGGTGATTGAAAAACATTACAATTGGGCCAAACAAAAGTTATCACGTGACTTCCGTTATCTGTCAAATTCTAAATTTTTTGACAAGCATTACGAAAAATGCATTTACCATTTACTAGCTAAGCTATAGAAAAAAATTACTAAAAAAGTTGTTTAAAATGCGATCTAAATACAAAATTTTGGCTCGAAATGTATAAAACATGTAAACTGAACAGAAAAATATTATTTAGACAACTCTAAAAGTACATTTACAGGATTTTTGTAACAGAAATCCATTAACAGAGGTAGATTAGAATTACATTTGTGCGAAATTTAAAAAAGAAATTGTTCTCTGGCTTCAAACTAACACACACTAAAAAAATCTCATTGAATTTCTTTTTGGATTTTGACAATTTAGAAAAACGCTATTTTCTAACTAAGTAAAAATCACTTGGTAGATCTGATAGGAGCTAAAGAGGTTTTCAGCCAGGCACAAATTATTGGCGTAGAGTTTTTTTGAAAAATCAAAAATAATTATTTTTCCCATTTGAGGCCGACTTTTTGGTGGGTCACCGCTAACGAGCTGTAGACATTTTGTGCAATATATTGTTTAAAGTAAAGGTAGCACTCACAAGCCAATGGGCTTAATGCTTATGTACCCCAGCTAATCACCCTATCTAATTTTGTAGGTATTTATGATATGGGAACTCACCACCAGCATCAGGTGAGTTCATCACTAGAGTCAAGCCAACTGATACCCAACAATAATACGCTCACCTATCTAATACCAAAAAATTTCAAAATGAATATGTAAGAATGTTTACAGCACACATGGTCAAAGGCTGTAACTAACCTAAACCAGTTAGAACGGCACATAGCGTGGTGATGAGAATCAGCGATGGTGGTTTATTGAACATAATTTCCTACTTCAAACATAATAGAGTATAACATAGTGCCTGCAATCGTGCGGTCACTATATATAATGACTAGACATTATATATTGCAATGGTTTACTGCTCACAGCAATTCTGGTTGCCTAACTAACACGAAAGATAAATAATTTCAAAATGAGCACAGAATTAAACATTTTATTTATTGCAAGAAAATCAGTAATTTTACACTAATAAATGGACTTGACTTGAGTAGCAGTAATTATAATTGGAGTGAGTAAGGTTAACATTAAATAGGGCAAGAAGGCAGAAGGGTTACGTTCAGCGTAAAAATTGTATCATGAGCAAATGACAAAACAACTGAAGGGTAAAGAAACGGTGCAAACAAACCAGTACGAGGAAGTCAAAGTTGCAAAGAGCAATTAGGAAACAGACATCGTGCAGTGCTAAAATAAACATGTGAAACAGTACATTTAAAACAAAAAGGATTGAAAAGTAGAGATTTAAAGTGTAAAAGTCACAATTCCCAAGAAAAGACAGTTTAGTATTTAAGCAAAAACAGTATATCAAAACTATAGTTCATAAGTAAAAACTTTATATCAAACCTAATTTTCATAGAAACAAATATAAATTGTAATCGCTAAGATACGACACAGTCAATTGTTTAATATGGAAAATAAGCCTTGTAAAACTTTTTGGGTGCAAGAAGTGCTGGTGCTTGGTGTAAAATTATTAATAGAAAAGTTATTTGTATGAGCCAAAAAGTGTTTTCCATATTCACCAGTGTGCAGGACATCTTTGAGTATAATTTTCGTAGTGATAACAGTTCCCAGTAAAGAGGGATAGCCAGCTGCAAGATTTGCCCAAGTGCCCAAGAATCGTATGTGCTACGCTTGGAGTAGACCTTTATGAGTGCCTGGGTGTAGAAATTTGGAGAAGAGAGCCGACACCAAGTGTTTAATTGTCGTGGCATCACTGGAAAACGTATCCAAAGTACGAAGCTCGCGGTTCAAGGTAAAAATTCACAGAAAGTTTGAGTTTCGTCAAGATCACACATCGTACGAAATCGTGAACGTGATCCCAGCTGACTCGGGCAATCGAGGTGGCGTCCCCAGGAAATGCAGAAATTTGGAGAGATTTGGCCGAAAATTAAACAAATGCACATCGAGCGTCGGTTTACTTCACTGAAACAAAACCAGGTTAGCCGGAAATTACACCACATCAATTACATTGTATTTACCTGATGTTAATTTTGCCATTTTTGGTGTTTGAAGTCAAATTACGTGCAGATCATCTTTGTGTTTACAGTCAATTTCAGGTTAGAGTTGTCAGAAACGAATTTAAGCAATTGCCATACTAGTGAATTTGTAATAGACAAAAGTACTTGAAATACAAGTTGTTGAACCTACCCATGAGACTAAAGTTATTTCATGCTAGACCGCAGCTTTGCTTTAATTAATTGCAAACAAATAAAATATTTAAATATTTAGCAAATAATTATAACATCCATTTTAGTGAGCCCTGAGATAGACACAGAATTCTGTTTTAAAACTATTTCATTTCATAAATTGTGGTGATTTGCCCTATTTATTATGTATAGTTTCATTAAAGTCTTATATTAGTTAAGGGCATCATTACAATATAATGATGACGAGTTCGCCAGCGTTACGTTTAATGTCGACAAACATTAGACAAGCCGACTAGCATTATAGGCAATTTATGAAATTAGATAAAGTGCCAAGCTATTATATAAAAGGACTGATTTACACAAGTTGCCTGTAACATTTGATGGGTTTCCAATGTGGAGGTGTTAATCATAATGAATAAATCTGTATAGACTATATGTGGGACACATTACACGCAACAAGAAGAATCTCTGCTCGTAACCCTTCAACTTTTCTTAGAAATTGCGTTTTCTACTAAAGCTTGCACTTTTCTGTTGTCTTTTTATTAAAACATACGATTCACTGTTACAAATGGGACAAAAATCGTTTTGCATATTTTTTTTATTTTAGTTTTCTTTGATACTTCTCTTACCATTCTCTCGTTAATGGTATAGTTAATAGTATAGTTTACCTACTGCTCCAATTATTTTATTAATTTCATATTTTACCTTTGCAGTTTGCTCTGTGGTTGTCGGTGGTTGTACTAAGGTATACACCTGTTCCTATTTGTTATAATATTTTCGCCTTAGATACCAGATTTAATATTTCTTCGTTTACCTTCTTTGTACATGGCGTTTTGGTTTTGCTGATTTTTCTCTTCAGCCATTTGTCCTGTACTTAGTAGTTACCTACCTCCATTATCTTATGAATCTTTTACTTCTTGCTATCGATACTATACCATCTGTAAAGCTCCAATGCATATAAACATTAAAATAAAATTTCGGCATGGGCCGCGTTGTCTTGCAAGATAAATGCCCAGCATTCTTGACTTGGTGTGCCGTACATCTTATGCACCCAAATTAAGATTTTTGTTATAATAATGTTCTCTGATGGCTTGTGAACCCTTAAAAGCTGCCCTTGATTTGGTCCGTGTTATTAGAGTACCTTATGAAGAAGGATACTTAGGCAAACTTTACCTTTTTGGTGTTTGTGCAATGTGCACCCATGCAGAAGTAAGTTTCGCATAAGCAGAGTCAAAGTTGCTATAAGAGCTAGAGGTAGGGGTGGAAATATTAATCTCCCTGTGTCAACAGTGCGGGACAGCCTAACGCTGATAGGTCGTTCAAATCAACTGCACAGGTAGTCGGCGGCGCGTGACCGGCTGCAGTAGCGTGGCTGTGAAGGTTTAGATCGTGAATAATAAAAACTCAAGTTTTACCAAGTCTAAAACCATCTGCCTGTTTATATTATTTGGATGTTTCTTTTTGCGTCTCATTCGTGGAAGGTAGTGAGGTACTATGGCGAGTACTCTGGCGTGGTCAAACTATAAGGTGTGTCCATTTTTAAAGAAATTCTCAGCGACGGCTGATTTTGTAATGCGTTTATGCTTGCAATGGTATTTGTCTTCGTGGCTTAGACTACGAAACGACAACTTTATCCAATTTAACTCAAGTCGCAAGAGTAAGGAATGTTATATACACCAACTGCCTTTAAAGTTGATATTGTGTCCTTTACTGACCTGAAACCGTTAACTAAAGTTTCTTTGGACGTAAGCACAGGTTTGGTGTTGGTTCTATTTAGGAGATGTCTTATCTTATCAGTTGTACCTGCTGTAAGGTAGAAAGACGAAGCCTTCGAGTAGAGCAGATTCTTATTTTTTCCTTTTATGTCATGTGTTATGCGTGGTATAGACATTTAGATAACAATTCCAACGCCGTTATACACGCTTCACTTAAACTTTTATATGCAACACTGACGTAAACATAGGTATCTAAAATCACATTGAAAGTATTGTATAAAAATGTATAAGACAAATTCAGGTTTGATCCTATTATTCGAGAAAATACTTCAGTTTTGAAGTATCATAAAATCACTCATCTTTTTTATGATTTTGTTTTTAACTGCCTATATACAACAAATTGATATTTTCACCAAGTTTTATAGTTCTCGTTTTTAAGTACTTACTTATCACCAAATAAAAATCAGCTAAGAACCGAAAGCAAAAACAGTCATACAAATTTTACGTTATTTTCGATAAACTTCCTTTAATATTTTATATGAAAGTAAGACAAACAGACCTGTTTTCGCAAAGAAAAGGTACTGAAAAAATATTTATTACACAATAAGCAGGTACATACTCAATGATAAAGTACAGCATAATAATATAATAGCGACATTCAAAATTTTATTTTAGTTATATCTAAAATACTAACAAGGTAAGCTAGACTAACATCTATTCATTCGCATTAATCCCTATGTTTTGTCTATATTTTTTCCTAGTATTTGCTGTAAAGCACATTTCCTATCCTGTTTGAATTTTATTTCGATCATAAAACTGTTTTGACCTTTTATGACGATTAAATCAGGTCTCTCTCTAGTGCCAAAGAATTCAACACCATCGCAAACTTGAAACGGCCCCCTACATATTACACAAAATAGAAGAGAACGAAGTATACGTTCATTTTCTGTAATTATATTTGTTGATGTGCCATGAACAATGCGTTCATATATTTTAGCGAAATTCTAAAAAATATTAGTATCTGAAACATATATTTGATTAAAAGCAGCGGTCCATTTGTCCAAAAGTCTATTTACACTTGGTACATAATAATAATAATAATTTAATTTCTCAAAAAATTTATAGCGTATCTCGATATTAGAAATTTTTAAATTATTTTCTTGATTTTGTGTACGTTTATATGTTAGATAACCTTGATTGAGAAGGAAATTCAAAAAAAAAATCAAGGTTTTTTTATGATTTCTGTACTACCTACTGCGATATTATGTAATTAACTAGCAGTCCAGTGAGACAAATGTCTCGTTTAATAAAACAAAAAACACCGTTTTGCAAATAGAACGCGTATTCACCAGACGTACGTATATGACGTCATTGTTGGTAGCAAACTACCAGTGCCTTGATAAAATTTGCCCAGAATCTAACCTAAAAAGTTAGGATTATAATTAAGATAATAATTAGTGTTAGAGACTGAAATTCGGTTCCTGACCTGACATGACCATTCCAAACATATAACTTTAATAACTTTTTTCTCTATCTCTTACGGTTTGGCTGCTGAAACAGCGTTCCGGACGGACACGTCTATTAGATAAAAGATGATATCATTTAGTTGTATTTGATCAAAAATAACAATGTTCTTAGGATAATCGTCTTGCAATATTTTTTTATTGCAAACTGAATTAAAAAAAATGTATTGCTTTCTTTAAGCCGCAGACGATTACAGATTCTTGCCAATAACGTTCTAATTATTTTTTTGTAGATAGTGGAGCACTGACCACAGAGAAAACAATTTAACATTCCCTTTGCCGTTATAACCATTAATATAACACTATTTTAAATTTAAACAAAAGTGCATCAACTTCTGCTTTGATCAAACCACACTACTGTACAAATGGATGATCATCTAGGAACATGCCTTTTTCAAAATTATTGAATCCTGATAACGCCACACTTCCAAAATACGAAATACCAGTTAATAAAGCCGTTTCTAAGTATGGATTCTCTTTTAAAGTATTTGAATATATCATGCCGAGTAATTTATTAATCTGACCGATATCAATATCTTTTTCAAACATTATGTTATTAGTTGGAGCATCGTACTCATCAATCAGCACAAACACTTTTTTGTTACCGAAATGTTTATAAAGACACTCAGATAAAAATATCAGTCCTGTTTCAATATCAGTTTCAGTCAAACCTTTATGTGATAGCTGACGAACAAATCATTTAAAAGCTTCTTTCACTGTTCAATAAATATTTATGCTGTTTAAATGTCTGATGTAATACGAACCTAAACATATCTAAAATTTCATGGAAAATATCTTTACCAACAGGTTGAAAGTTCACCTTAATCACTGGATAATATTTTTTTTCGATTACGGCTCCACTTTTATCCACTTGGATCTCGACACATTTTTCGACCATGTCTATGTTTCTACCTTTATTGTTCATTGACATGTTAAACAGTGTTTAACATGATCGTGTCCTCGAATGTTAAGATACATTTAACATGCATCCACTCGAAGGAACAATTTCCTCCGTGGCGGAGGCAGCAATCTTTTTAATTTCATCCGGGATAACAAGCAACTCGTTTTGCGTTTCCATTCATGATAGTCCGATTTCGATTTAACAGTTTTTAGTAATTATTATTGATTCAAAATTATTGCCTCAATGAACAATAAACTAATGAACGCATTTCGAGGGGTAACCGTCTTAACATTTCTCACATATACTCGAATATTAAGACTGGGTTACCCCTCTACATACGTTAATTACTATTACCGAACAGCCTGGCTACGGTAAATAATACCATTTTGGGCTTGTTATTGAAGATATCACTTATTAATAAGGTCTTACCAACAAAGCCTGGTGATGTGACTAATACAGAGAAATCAGATGTAGAAAAATGAAATAGTCGAGTTGGATCAAAGTCTGATTTAGGTACACACAAAAATTGTAATAATAATAAATAATTTCATTCAATAGACACTACAAATAAATTACCTCTTTAGTGGTCGAACAGCCGTTAGGCCAATTATAGGCGTCACTGTAGATTTTATGGGAACTTCCAACCCCACTAACGACTGTCATGATGATATTATGACAACCGGAACCAACTTCTTTCCGTGGCATCCGTACCACGAGGTGCCGGGAGAAGCAGCCGTGGAACTCCCATCCAAGTTCTGACCAGAGAGAGTGTTGCTTAACTCTGCTGATCGAACGTGGACGCTTGTTCAAGCTACACCACCCGGGACCACTTCGTTCATTTTTCGTCCTTTGGATTTATCTGGAGCTATAAGAAGGATAACCTAAAAGAAAATAAACATCCGTAGCGATATATTGTGATGTACCCTACTTTTTATTATTGTTTATTATTTATAATATAATATTTATTTTAAATAAATAAAATTGAGCACCAATACATATCAGTTTGAATTTTATGATAAAATTGCTTCTCTCTCTGGCTAATTAAAAATATAATAATTTAATTAAGCTTTACTTTAATAAAGGTATGTTGCTCTTTCTATATTTTATATAATTGCAACTTATTAAAAACTATTGTGCCGGCTAGCTATTGAAACTCCATCTGCGGGGTTGGATTTCTACACTGTTGAAATTTTACCATTGTATGGCAAATGCTCGATTCTGACGAGTGACAAATAACCACAAAATTTGTTAACGCCAAACAAAGCCGTTAGAAACATACACAGAATTCAGCGTAATTTGACAACAAATTAACAAACAATCAATCAGTTCACCTCGGGAAAATTATAACAATGCTTTCATAATAATCAAGTAGTTTGGCTGACCTGGAATTTGTTGTACAAATGCAAAAAGACGCCAACTCGATTTTTCCTCCAAGAAAGGCCTATTTCGTTTTCGGCTTCTGCAAAGGACGCCAAGCTCGTATCTGCTTCCAGGCAAACTTCCTGCAGTAGCGTCCTCCTTCTGAATCACGAATAGGACCCCCTCTAGTTGCTGCACTTTGCTGGCCACTTCCTTAAGCTCCTAAACTTGTAGAATTTCGGCTCCGAAGGCGAACCCGCACAGGCTACGGTTGGAAAGGACGCCAGCTCGTATCTGCTTCGTAGAAAGCCTCCTGCTGCTGTTTCCTGGCTCTGGACCACGAATAAGGCCTCTTACAGCTGCTGCAACTTGCTCTCCGCTTCCCGCAGCTCCAAATCTGGCAGAATCTCGACCTTGAAGGCGAACTCGCACAGGTTTCCCTCCAGGTCTAATTTATTTTGAAACTGCACTCCGGAACACTACCAATTTGACCACAGCTGGCACGCACACACAGCAATACACTAAAATGCACAACTGGGCACAAAATATTTACTTTTATCAACAAATTAAAATCAAAATCGGGAAGCCAACCAACACACAGCTTTCGGCTTGGCTCCCCAGCCAACCAACCCCCTCAAAACAATAACAAGCTATCCTCTAGGTCACCATAGCAACATGATTTACAATTGTTCATCTGTAAGTGTACATACTTTGATCTTAATTTTAATTATTTTTATAAATGTAATTCAAGAAACTGCAATCTCACAATTGGTCGCACTTTTTACTTGAGTTCACTTTTAGTTAAACACTGATTAACAAGCCACTAGCACATTCTTGTAGTCTTTGGTAATTCTCAGGCTGCTTCTTATATGCTCTTTGCATGATATGTGCCTTCTTGCACTGCTTTGTAACCTCTTTAGCTGCATCATCGAATGCTGGCACTTCAATATGAATGCAAACGTTGCATTAACCCTCTGTAAAGCTTCGAAGCAGCTTTGCACTAAAGCGACTTTATTATCGTTTCCCGACGTTACTCAATTAATCTGTTAGTCATCATAAAATTGACTACATTTGCCATATTGAGCACAAATTTGAATACACGCTGATCGCAACCATGAGATACTGTTTTATACAATTACTAACCTCTGTTAATTAGTTACAGTTATTGCTAATTATGTTTTAGGTAATTATCACTGTTCACTAGTGACTCTTACTATTGCAATAAATGCAATACCAATTCTGGGCATATTTGTATCTTTCATTGACATTCGTAAGTTAGCAATGTAACCAGAATTGTTGTAAGCATCATACCAGTACAATATACTGTAAAGGCTCGTACTTTGAAGGCACCTATATAATTTGCTATATTATCAATCAATTTAATTGTTATATAATCCAGAGCAAAATCCAAAGCACAATCCTCTGTTTAATATTATTATTGTGTTTGAACTTTGCCTGTCAATTTATTAGGCTTATTAAAATGTGATCCGTACTAATCTACTGCACAAAATAAATGGTTGTATGCCCTTTTCAATATTTTATTTAGCTGCAATTAATTTGGAAAAACGTTAGCTCAGTAGAACAATAACTCTTTAATCCCAGGGTGGGTTCCTAGGAGGTTATAATTTAGAATTTGTCTGATACCGTACTGTACACCGGAATTAGTTCAAATACGCGGTAGTTAAATGTTTACTAATCTGTCAAAAATCGCACAAAATGGTTTATGTCGTGCAGTCAGCGGTATTTACGTTAAAATGAGCGAAATTATGAACATTCCTAAGGTATTTAATGAAATCTTCGCGCTTTGGCGGATAATAACATCTTTTGTTTCAGGCATGTATTTATTTCGTGACGTCAGATGGACGCCGTCTGAAATTTTGCAATTGTTTAACCGGACGCTTTGATACTTTCGCATAACCTTAAAATTTGGGACGCCTTGCTTATTTCCGAACTGCGCCTTCGGTGGAGCCCTGAACAAGCTGGTTTCTTATTCAGTAAGGTGTATTCTTGTATGCTTCTCGAATCCCGCACGATAACTCTGTTATTTTAGGAAAATTTCCTACCTTTACTAATCGGTGGTAGTGGCCGGAATGCTCGCAGACGACCCCAGTTGGTATCTGCCTCTGGAAAGGCTTTCTCTGGTGTTGATGCTGGCGGAGGCACTCCTGCAGTCCTACCCGATGCGTAGCAGTAAAGACCCCTGGCTCTGGACCCTTATCTTGGCCCGAATTGGATATCGGAATCCCGAACTGAACTGTTGCCGAAGTGGTCGGAAATGCTCACGGAGAACATTTTATTTTTATGTTGCGGAAACCTCACAAACATTCCCACATGAACTTTGACACGTGCACAACACAATAATATACTTTTCAGGTTTCAAAATGCTCATTTATTATAAAAAACTTTAATTAAAGTGGAGCACAAATTTCACAATGTCAAGCTTAATAATTATTCTTTTGTTATTTTTCTTTTCCGTTATTTAAAACAAAAACAAATCTCGTTGCTATAGTTACAATGCTAACGGAAATAAGTTTTGATGAATTTTAGTATATAATAGAAATAAGTTTCAGTGCCTAATTTTACATTTTCAAATTTCTTACAAACTAAAATATTGTCTTTTTCTTAATCTAAATTGTTTCTTTGCGCCACACAGATACGCGTTTTATTAATTGCTCTGCTTTTCACTCACGTTAAATGCACTGATTATTTATAAAGTTCATTACTTCTGATTTGCTTCTTCCATGTCCTGCTGCTTGCTTTTCAAATTCCTTTTTCATGTCCTGCTGCCTGCTTTTTAAAATTGCTCTTTCGCGATGTATTGTTATTTTATTCCAGCTTCCTTTACCTTTTACGACTCCACACAAATTTCACTGACTAGCTTAATTGAAATCTACGCCTCTTTTACGTGCACATAGCAAACCTTTTTGTGTCTATTACTTTCTTTCGGTTCGGCTATTCATTCTGCAAAAACCGATTGTTTAATTTTTTAAAAGTCAACTTCGACCCCTGTGAAAAACAAGCTTTGCCCCTTGCGTTCCTTTTACTCAATTACTTTACTATTACTGACATCTCTTTACCAATGCATTAATTGTTTGAATGTTAAGCTTATCATTGCAGCCACATAAAACACCCCAACTCTGTGCTTACTGAATTGTTTATCATATTGGACTGCTAGCAGAGTCGAGCCGTGGGCCTAATACCATTACAATATATATACTACATATTTTTTTACAACACAAGATTACTTACAAATAAAGAAAGATCTATGGATTCGATAAATTCATTTGAAAACCAATTCGGTTATAATAACCGAACATGTGCAATCAAAGATAAAAGACGGAAACCAAAAATGAAATTATGCAAATAAACTATGTGAGTTTCGTTTTTCTCACCGCCGGCCGCCAATATCGATTTTATCGGATCAGAATGCCGCATATGTGAATCGAGTTGACTACATTACACACCGCTAACTCGCTTCCTGTTGCATCTCCGTCTAGGCATCTTCTTGTCACTTATCCCCCGCTTACCTGGCAACGATGCCTTCTTTCTTGATTGTTCTACGTGTGAGCAAACTGCAGGACACTGCCTTTTCCCTTCGTGACTTTATATACGTATGTCAACGAATTCTGCATTTCCGCTATATTAAGATGTATTTGAGTAACTTTTGCATGCTGTGAAAATGTTTTGTTTTATATCGCCAATTTACCGCTCTTTTTAAAATTCTTGAATGCTTAGAAATCGGTTTAGGTTCGAAGTGTTACAGTTTAAATTTGTGTATTGCTATATTTACAATTTAATAACCCCTTCAGGGAATTTTGAATGCCTTCTTGGCTGTCGTTTTCGTGTATCTGAAATCAATATTCCTTATTTTGAATTCTCGTGACGTCACACAGTTAAATAATAATTAGTTGAAATTAGTCTGCACTAGAATTTCTTGTAACTTGGTGTGTTCATTATAGAATTTAAATATCAGTGAGTATTTGGTTGTATTTTTTTGTAAGACAGGCGTGCAGAACGTGTTTTAATAGTCAGATTATTAGCTGAAACCAAAGGTAAGTGATCGAGGTTCACAATTTTTCCTACGACTCCGTTGATGTTTCTTCAAGGTTAGAGACGTCGTGAAGACCTGAGTTTGATTTTAAACTTGTAGCGCCCTCATCCTAATTAATTGTTGACGTAGCTCTATTTTGAAGTATCAAATCAATCTCTTTCAGGTGCCTCAAACCGCCCCTGTCTCGACTGAAAGCTAACTGCAGCAAATCATTGTTACAGGTTGTTTTTTTAGTAACCATTTGGGGTGTAACAAGTGCAATCTTTGTTTCTTTGTTTCACCAAATATGGTGCTGTACA
Organism: Agriotes lineatus; assembly: GCA_940337035.1. Classification (NCBI taxonomy): domain Eukaryota; kingdom Metazoa; phylum Arthropoda; class Insecta; order Coleoptera; family Elateridae; genus Agriotes; species Agriotes lineatus. The sequence goes on from CALNHX010000855.1 coordinate 120,892, forward strand.
TTCCCAAAATTACTAATTATAATTTGAAATGAAATAGAGATATCGAGTTTACATTGATGACAAGTTGATACAGTTTCAATTTAAAAAAATATTGAAGTGTAACAATATGTTCAGTAACTGAAAAATAAGTAAAAATTTGAGGAGCACTCGTCATTTAATGTTTAAAAGTTAAGTTGCACGCACTAGGTAAGTATATATAGATAAATAAAATAAACTACAAACATAGCGAACATATTTTCTACTAATCAAGCAAGTTTTAAAATGTTAATGCATTTAAAATGTAAAGTAATATCAGTTAAAAACTACGTCTTATTATAGTTGCTCATAGCTGTAAACATGAACTTGTACTTGAGATGCTAATGTGTTCGCGAAGTTCCTCTTAGTGTTGCTATTACAACATAATCTGACCTTAACAGCTGTCAGTTCGTAAATAAACATTAGCTTTTTTGAGCAACAAGAAAAAGGTTGCTATAGCTATAGGGCTTCCTCAAAATATTACGACTCAAAATCCTTACCAGAAGCTAATCTCTGCGCTTTGGTGACCTCGTGATCTTATCAAACAAAGTGTGTACAATAACAATAAATGGCTTTGTAGATCACATTTGCCTTGAGAACAAACGAAGTTCAGTGGCGCAACAGCTGCTGATCTTTACTGTTTTTAATCTTGATTTTTATATCAAACGCTATATTTTGATGATGCAGTGTGCTCATTTGTTTTTTTTTTAATGAAGCGATAAATATGTTATGATTTACATAGTAGGCTGCGATGTTTATGCGACGTCCGTTACCTGCGAATATTTAGTGCTAAACAGCTGTTCTGTTCTCGAAGCTCCATAATTACAATTAGTGGCAGGCCAAACACACGTGAACTGCATTTACGTCATCCATACACTCAATTATCTAGAAACGATGTTCATTCACGCGTTCACACTTGCAAAACTGCAATAAATCTCAATTTAATGGTTGGATAATCGCCATTACTGTCATGCCTCACCTTTCTATCTGAGAAATTGCTAGCAATTTCTGGAATTTTATCTCCTTTGAAGTATTTAAACATTAAGTTTCCCGTTTGTATACGCAAGGAATTGCTTATTGTGTTTGCAGAAAATCCGAAAGTCGGTCGTTACTCTCAGCGTAAAGATTTTCTAGATTGAATAGAAGGCCATGAACCGGACACAACAACAGCGAAAAGGGGTTAACTGGGATGTGTTCGCATTCACAATAGAAGTTTCTGGAAATGTTTAGCACTGGTTTCAAACAATTTTTATGGAATTTTGCTCTATGTTCTGTATAAGTCCAACAAGACGGTATTTTCCACACTTAAAGTTATTGTTGTAGAAAATGACATTTTTATTGTTATGGTAGAGCAATTCACCGTCGCACACGTAGAACTTAATTACATTCTTTTGTATGACGCAGGCAGGTAACCGTAACCTTTTCCAGTCCTTGTGCGTGATCACAGAAATTATTGTGTTCATTGTGCCATTTGCTATCATATAATGCAATGATTCTCTAATAACAGGCTTTCGGCCAGTGGTGTAACGACATCGGTATCCAGTCTCTCCTCGTTCACATAATTAATAAATGCTTTTTATAACCTAATGATTAAGCGCAAAGAGGAATTCTAATTTCATTTCAATTTAAAAAATGCTGCATTTGTTGACTTTCAAGAATGTATAACTTGAGCCGTTTCATCTAGTAATCCATGGTAAACAAAAGGGATATCAAACAACCAAAGCTACCTTGATCTGAATATGTTGTATGCGCAGTATTTAATATTGTTTTCCATTGAACCCCAGCAAAAGCTACTTTTGCAACAGAAATGTTTGTTGCGGGTACTGTTATTATAAAACGTGCAAAAATGTCACAAAAATGACATATTGACCTGTATATTTAGCAGAATTCTGTAGACGCAACTCGTATAGAACAAGGTAACCTTAATTGTTGACACTACAGTTTTTATTCCACGGATTATTTGATTACTTGATAAACCGCGAAGCGTATACAAAATCCACAGTTCTTTGAAACTGATGCTCGTATAACCCACATCCGTTGGTGTATAAACAATTTCCCAACTTTATTCAGAGGAATTCCACAAGACGACCCTGAAGTTTTGAAATATTATGTCTCAAGAACCAATGACAATGATAGTACTCTTCAAAGCAATCCAGATAGCGAATTGTGAATATCCAAAAATAGTTCAATGCACAATGCGTTCAACGAGCCAGCTAACTTTTTCGGAGGATGGGCGGGTTAATAATAAACTGAATACATTTAAATGCAGGCGCCACCAGTTTAATTAATCAACAACTCACAAATCTAAATTGGAAAATTCTCTGATATTATGACTATAGTAACTTGCAATTAAGATGAAAAAGTTGCCCCTATCAAATGTAGACGATCTGATGAGCTATAACTTGCTAAAGTAAGGACAAGACATAAATGTTGCACAATTAAAGTGAGATATGTTATTTTTATCTTTTAGGGCATCGAATGTAAATGTAGGTATTCCTCCTACTGATATATCTATAGATGTATTAACCTGAATTTATGACATTTGAAGTAAATATTGGTAAGCAAGTCCAATAGCAAATTCGCGACGTGATCACGCTGCGCTTACAGTAATATAATAATTATAGATACATACATGTTTAACACACACATACAAACATTTAAAATTTAAAGTACGCAAAAAATATACATAGAACATTAATGCAGTCCGGCATAAACTAGACAATTTCAACAAAGTAAAAAAACCAATAATTGACTTTTCACATCACATTAATACCTTTTAAGTTGTGGCAAAATATTTAAACTTCATGCTTATCTGTCGCCTCCAATGTCGATCAATACAACTGATGTGGCCTCGATCCCTCACAGGTTCTGTAACGGACGACGCAAATCCAAGAGCTCCAATAAAAATAAGAATGAACAGTAAAGACCAGAAAAGATAAATCCTTGTTTTGATAACCCCTACTTCTGACTGTTATCGGCTCAACGTACTTTCTCCTCAGTTACACGTTATCAAAAGGCGAAGACTCGATTTTAAGTGTAATAATGTCTTACTGCTCGACATCCATCTAGAAAGCATACGTAAAGACAAATTATGACCAATGTTTTATGGTATAACTCACTCGTCCATACCTCCCACTCCACTCAAACTGTAATTTTCCCATATTCCATACACACAACCAAGGGTTGGGGAAAAGTAAAGGAGATATTTACTACCACTAAAATTCCAGATTCCCACACATAGTAGAGAGACGAAAAATCTACAAATTTTCAGCAATCCAATTTCTCGAGCTTCACCACTACAATGAAACGAAGTAACCCTAGAATTCCATATCTAAACATGTGTCTACGCTTCTGCAACCGATACCACGGCAACCCGAATGTCTAACCTCACGAAGTAAATTGGACAGCTGTTCAAACAATGAGATAAAACAATTAAGTGAAATTATGCGAACACAAAATTAGAATATAAAAAATAGTTCACAACATGTGCCAGTTAAACTGTTTGTACACAGAATCAAGCTCTATGCAGACCGCGGCATTATAAAACTATCATAAGGTCAGATGTCACATACATTATTTACCACCAAGGTATTTTATGCAAGCGTCGTGTTTTGTGCCTATACCAATAATAGTTTATCAGGTCAAAACAGCAAACACGACACATTCAATTATATATAAGGACTTGTAATTATTTACTATTTTAATATACTTTTACACTCTGAAGTGTATTCATTTATGACCAGACACAGGCTACAATTGTCTTACGGGGTAGTTAGTCCTGGCTACTCCAGTCACATCGTATCCCAAATCTTTCATCTCCTTTCATCAAGTGTAAACCTCTTCAGAAAACAACCTGGTTCTATAATTATACAATTTGTGTTCCGAAGTGCGTCCTGAACGAGTGCAAGAAATAATCTACGAAACTACAAACACCGAAAGCTTGCATAAATTTAAGAAGTATCGCGCACAACGACAGAACAAAATAAAAAATCACATAAAAGTGCCTAAAAATACAATTTGAAACGAAATAGCGTACATATATATGTGGCTAGATGTTAAATCGGGCACTAAGCGGGAACAGATTGTCAACAGCTGTCACGCTCGTGGTACCATCGGGAGCATAGAAAAGTGAACGGATTCAATAATTTCCAAAAAAAAAATTGTATTCTGTTTTTCAACTTGTATTTAGCTATTTCGATCAAACTTATTTATTGGTATACTTGGCGAGTACCAAATTTTACCAAATTAATTATAAAGTGAACATCATAATGTTCTGTGATCACACTAGGTTTACAACAAGATTGCAACGGTATTCTGTCGACCAATACATATGATATAAGGATCATCCTGTAAAAATTGTACTAAGCAGTTTGACATATGACATTGCGGTTACAATAAATTAAGAAATTTTGCTTATCTGTAAGCTCGGGCGAACGACCGAGACTTCCAGTCTCCACACAAGTTTGATTGAGTTTGACTCATCACTCCTGAGCTACACAATAGGAAAAGCGGTAACTGAAGATCACTTATGACTGCCCGTATCCATAAATTCAAAAAGGGATAAACATTCTATGCATTCAAAACGATATGAACTGTCACAGAAAACTCTACGTGAAACGATTCACTATTCAGACCTCAAGGCACGTAGTAGGAAAGCTCTCATTTGGCAAGCTCTCAATTAACAGCCTCAAATTAACAGCTACAAAGAAACAGCCCTAAAATATCATAGTTAGTTGCCCAGAGTAAATTCTCATTCTGAAGACTTACTTTGGTTAGATAACGGCTGCTAGTTCTGCTCTCCACGGAGGTCCTTATTTACCTAGTTCGACTATAAAGAAATTCGTAAGACGTAACAAACCAAGTTGTGTATTGCATTATCATTTTAATACTATTTGAATTTTGAATTTGTGTGCAGTGCTACGTGGCGAAATCCGTTAGACCTGTCTGTGCCTATTTAGTACTTTTGTTACTTGCCTTTGCGGCACTGTGTTGCCGGCAAGTCCTGCCTGGGCTCCTTCAGAAACCCGTGGGTTTTAGGTTTGCCATCGAACTCTTGCCGTTAATTGTTGTTTGCTTAACGATCTCAATTGTCACCTATCTAACATCCTCGGAGCCTATTGTTAGTCTCCGCAATACTTTCAATTTGTTTATTGGTTCTAATTAACGTAGTCTGGCTGTCTTTACATATTTTAGAATATCTTAAATGTAAACTTGTTAGTAATATTATTCGAGTTTATGCGTTTTGAAGTGCACCTGATATTTATGTATATTTATTGAATAGTCATATGTACACTGTGCTGGATTTGTATGCAATTTATTATCTGTGATCATAATACATTGCTATTATTATATCGTCTTGTTTACCTACTTTTAGGTGCTTTCTTTCAGAGTATTGTGCTTTTGGGTCTTCGTTTTGCTATGCAAATTATCTTTAATACTTTAAGTTGAACCGCACACCGTCTTCACTGAGGTAGCCTGCTGGCAATTGTATCCACGTAGTCACTCGATTTTGGGAGAATATCGCCTACTAATCTGAAATTTAGTATCAGGGCTTTAGAAACAGCTTAGAATACAGAGAAGCTTTGTTTGGAATAAATGTGCTGTCTCAATTCCTAATGCATTGATATGAATCAGGATGTATATGTCTGTTTTGATTTTGAAAAGGCATTCGACAAGGTTCAACATCAAAAATTCAGGCAAATTATTAGACCAAAAGGACACAATACTAACTACGAACCTCTACTCGAACCAAAAAGCAAAAGTAAATATTGACAACGAGTTAATAGAAGAAATAGAAATCACCCGTGGAGTACGTCGAGGCTGTATACTGTCACCTTTCCTTTTCAACAGAATAATTATTTTTTGCTACAAGTACAAGTATTAAGTCTTCCATGAAAATAGTGTTCACTGGTGATCAGAAACGAGTACTTTCCTGGCAACTCAAATACAAGGAATTTGACGATTAGAGAAAACAAGCATTGCCCCTATCCTAGTGCCAACGGAAGGAGTTATTTCAACTGTTGTATATCCTCATATATGAAAAATCAGGTTTATCACTATACCTTACATTGTATCTGCAAAACGCAGCAATGTCAAATTTTACAATGAAAATTATCACTTCAAGTTTTATCTGATTTGCCAGATTGACACACATGATCGAAAATCATCAAATTGAATTAGTCTATCGTATATGGAAGAACTTATCAGTGTAATGTGTTTAAATAGTCCAAGCCTTTGAGGCCACCCCATATTTTTAAACAATATTTTCCTTTGTCCTACTGCAAAACTGCAATTTTTCTACTAAACAGAAATGAAATTCATATCTAATAAATAAAACGTATAGTTCCTTAAATTCAGTTGTTTGCTGCAATGTTTGTAAGGTAATAAATAAAGGCTGGAGTACATCGACAAAGGTGATATTTATTATTCTATAAACAAAATTGCGAAGCAGGTTCCATTGTGTTATTGTGTAAGTCACCTTGCCTGGGTTATCTGCCAGTGATGTAAAAATCCATTATGCAAGCTTCACGCGGCGAAGCACGTGATTTCACTGTATCATCAGCTGTTCTCTTGAGTTTTACTCAGCAGGCATAAAATGTGCCATTTAATGAACTGTTTATTATCGCAGATTTTAAATCCCAACAGAAAAATATCGGTGGGTCATGTCGCCTGGACTTTTCCATACGAGTAAAGTGGATTAGAAGCTAAATATAAGAAAACGACTGACTACTAATAGCAAAACGCTGCTATAATTATTTGAATAACAACCGAAAGGAAATTTTGATAAGCAGTATAATATAATCACAAACCGGATAAATTCAGAGTAAGCGAAGCACAAAGCTAACAACTTATATAACGTATAAAGTTCAATGCACGTACAGCTAGTTAAAGAAGCAATTCTTATCTCATTCAAAGTAGCACTGTTGCTTTTTTTCCATTTTTAAAAATATTCCTCACAGGCAAGGCAAAAACAATTGAATTTAGGGGTATGAAGTAACATACCAAAAGAAAGCTCATTAAAAGGGCTTTTCGAGCATATAAAAATATACAGGGTGTCTCATTTAAAAACAATCCGAAATTACTAAATTTGCAAATAGTGAGCACCCTGTATAGCAATAATACTCATAGCCACTATTTTACACTCTCATTCACGAAAAAGAAAATGTTTGGGTAACATTTTCCTTCATTCTATTATTTTCTGTTACTTATAGCAGCCGCCTAAATTTCAACATTGTTTTGCATAAAATCGTTAATATCTTGACGTTAGACCCATACAACTTAATATCAAAATGATTAGTATTTTATTACAAAACCCTCAGGCTGCCTAAAACAAAGTAAGTTTGTTTCGCCATACTTTTTTGAACCACCCTGTATAATCGGAACTATTTTAGAGATGCGCAGCACCTTCGTACCTACAACTTTTATCTACACAATATTTATGTCACTCACAGTTTTAAAAATATCTTCAACTCCCCTATCGTTGCCGGACCCTGTATATAAACAAGTTTATATTTACAAGTAAAATTAATATAAAACTTTCCATAAACTCAACGTCACATTCACAATAATTATACCACAATAAAAACTTAGATTAAAATGACATCAATACAAATACTGTGAGGAAGGGTGGCATTAGTACCTGTTGACAAAAGTGATATTTGATATTTGGTCGGTTGGTAAATATCGGCCTAGGTCGGTAGCTCGCCGTGAGGGTCGGGGTTCCAACAAAGCTAAGACCCTATGCTTAAAAAGACACAAAAAATGGGCGCCAGGTCCTATGCGCAGTAATACTGTACACTGTATCGTATGCTGGGGCCTTGGCTGCCGTTGTGTTAATTGTTGCCCCCATCTAATGTTAGGCCCATGATAATGCCTCGTGGTTGCCATCTCCATATAGATGGTATTTATATCCCGTGCGTGATTGGAATGGCAGTAGTGCGATCATTTTTTATGGCATCTTTCTTTCGTAAAAATTCTGCAGTTTCGCCGGACTCAACTAACATTCTTTCCCCTATTGGTGGTACTAAACGCCGTGCTTGGCTAACTAAAAAAGTGAAGTGCGCCTACATTGTTTGTTTTCCTTTTGGTCCCAGTGTTTAGCATTGATCTGATTTCGAATTTTAAGTTGTTCTTTTTCGCCCTAGAAAACATTGAGAAAATCTCCTTTAGTCTTCGAAACCATACGAGCTGTCTTCATATATAGCTTTCCAATACCGAGCACTTCCTTTTAAACATTCTAGCGCCACCTCCAGCTGCTGCCACTCATTTAACTTCAGACGTTGGCAATAAATCTATAGCTCATCTTGAAAGTCGAGGTGCATCTTAGAAACGTTTGACACTAAATGTGAGCTTCTCTGGTAACGTTTTCCAAGAATATGTAGAAAATTCAACACACGCGTCTAGATAGACTTTCTTGGCACGATTTCGCTCTTCGGGCTTCCATTGTTGTGAAAGATCTGCGCCAGTCAGATTAGTATTTGCACTATCTTCGATTCCCTGTATCTGTGAGGATGCAGTGCTATTGCGCGAGCCCTCTGATATATTTTTATTGCATTTAAGGAATCCACTACACCGGTCATGACTTCATTTTAAGTGTTTGTTTCTTTCTTGTTCAAAAGCATCCAGCTTCCGTATCGGTTCTTCATGTTCTTCTGTTTCATTTCCTCCTCTGCTGTATCGGCTGGCAATCCATTATGCTCGATCTCCATCGTAACAAAGTTTTCAACTACACTATTTGACATTGTAGTTTTTAGCGCCCCGTTTCCTGTTATGCATCATCTATCCTGGTCACTGCAACGCTTTTATCTAACTGTGCACACTTTGATTGGGTTTAATGTGCAGGTGAACACACGTTGTGCTTGTTTTTTCTGGGTTATTACGGTATGCCTTGTCTGGATTACGGACGGCTACTCTAAACGGTTGTACTTATGGTAACTTTACTCAAGTCGGATAAAGGCTGGAGACCTTCGCTTCCCACGTCGAAAAGAAACAAAGTCACGGAGATCTAATATACTAGGACCAGTGTAAATGCACTACATACTTCTACAAGTATTGCGTTGTTTGGAAAACTATAATGGCATAAGTATATAATTGAAGTATAATTGAAGTAGCTCGCAGCGCTTTCATAAAAATGAAAAAAACCCTCTGCAGCCGAGATATAAAACTAGATCTCAGAACCAGAGTGTTGAGATGCTATATATTCTCCACTCTATTGTATGGAATGGAGGCTTGGACACTAAAAGCGGATAACATCAAGAGCCTAGAAGCATTTGAAATGTGGTGCTACAGGAGGATGCTGAGAATACCATGGGTCGACAAGATTTCTAACGATGAAGTGCTACGCCGGATGAATAAAGTCAGAGAAATTGTTCTTAGAGGAGATAGGTACAACGTTCTTAAACTGATAATTCAAGGCAAGATCAAGGGCAAAAGAACAGTCGGCAGAAGAAGAATCTCTTGGCTTCGCAACTTGAGGGAGTGGTTCGGTTGCACATCGACAGAACTCTTCAGACAAGCAATTGACAAGGTCCGAGTAGTGATGATGATTTCCAATCTCCGATAGGAGTGGAACTTCAAGAAGAAGAATGGCATAAGACGATTGTTGGTGTCTTCATTCAGCCGCAAGAAAGGCTGGGTGCTCGTCTGGTGCCTCACATAGAAGCAACAATAGTAAGGAAATAAGTTAGGGCGATTCACAATTCTACTAACAGTAAAAATACTGAGGTGTCGGATTGTGATCCGCTTAGAGAACTGCAGTGAGACAAGGAGTTGTGATCCACCTAGCGAATTCAGGGTTGGATAAGAAGTCGATGTCCACGCAATCTTACGAACAGTTTAAAATACTGCGGTGTCGGATTGTGACACATTTAGAGAAGTAAAAATGAGATAAAGAGTCGGTGTGCACACAATCTTACTAACAGTTATGATAACTGCGATGTCGGATTGTGCTTCCCCTAAAGAAGTAAGAGTTAAACAAGTTGGGATATGTTACAACAGTGCCCCGAATTACTCGTAAAGCTACCACATGCACCAGACCTTGGTTTTCATTCCCCTGCACCTCCATTCAAATGCGATTTATAAAAGCTACAAAAATCCCTCCATTCCGAGTCGCGGCATGAGCAACCAATGACAAAAACCTAAATTTCGTTGCTAGCGAAGCCCTACGCTAATTGGTAGCTGCCCTTCCAGACCCCATAACTGGTTATTGCTTTTCCAATCAAACGTTGAATTGGCATTTCCCACGGCGTTCCAGGAAATGCCTTTAACAACTCTTCTTTTCCTTGTATAACAGCCCCATAAATTGTAAGCTAAATTAGTTAGCAGTTTTCGGCTGCCTGTTTCCACCGCCGTGTCGTTTTAATTTCGCCTAGTGCCCCTGCCATAATTTAGCATGGCTTTCGGCTATATTTTAGCCGCCTTGTCTTGGCCATGCGCTAAAAACATCGTGTCCATGCTAAATTCCTAACAGCTGCAAAAAATATCGGCTTACACCTTATTTAAAATAAACGAAGCCTTCGTTAAGGTTTATAGTTGTTCGCCTATAATAACAAAATTATATACATTTCGCTATTAAAATAAGAGTCTTTTATTGTCCTTCGTAAAAAATAAAATAAAAGGTAATGTTCGCGGGTACCCGACCCTTGCAAAACTTTGACAGATACATCCATATTTAGCAATTTAAACGTTGTTTAAAGTATTGTCTGTCTTTTGTAGCATTCTTTATCGAACAGCTTGAAGCTCACCCCTGCTGTATGTAAGGTTTCTGTACCCTGGATGTAGCCTGCAAGGATTTTAGAAGCAATTCTTAGATTTGGGAAGAAGCTAACCTTTCAAATAGCTGCGGTTTTAAACAAGTATAGCTAATCGAAGCCCGTGTTTGGACACCATAATATTTAATAATGTCAAAAACACCTTTTGGAACACATCCCACGGGCATGTTTTGGCACATATTATCACTTGGCGTAAAGTTCAATATTGTGTATGTAATTGCCACTTGTAATACAATGTTCTCAGTTCAGATATTTGTTCTTTAAATTATTTGCCTCATTGACCGCATATAACCTTAATTTTTAATTAAACACCAACCCGTAATCTTTACATTTTACAGTAATGTTGTGAACGCACTAAACATCGTCTGCATCTTTGACTTGTTTTGATAGAGTTCGATATTCTAAGAAAGAAAGTCTCCCTTTAGTGTTTTCTCAGTTCGATGCAACGTTGCCATGGATGCCATATTTTCCTTGCAAGTTTATCTTTTATGCCTGTAACGTTTAGTGACAGATACATTTATTATAGCTACTGCGATACTGTAATGCTTTTTGTCAGTGAGAGCTTATCTCATAGAAGCATATACGAAGAGAACTGGATTAATATTTAATCTACCTGACATAAAATGAAATATATTTTTATTTTTCAATATAATCTTTTCTTAACTCTATACACTTGCACTTTTGTAGCAACTGATTGATACCATTAAAAAAATTCTTCCTCATGCTCTTCAAAATATTCTACTACAACTGATTTAAAATTTATATTAGTATTACTGCAAAAAATTTGAATTTGTGCACTTTGGCGTTATTGTGCAAAAGCGAAACACTTCTTTCCAGATTCCGGTGCTTTTTAAGAACGGCACAACGAAGCATTTCTAATGTTTTACGGTAATCATCAGCGGTTATTGTTATACCTATCTGTATGCAATCAATCATTTTTTTAGCGGTGGCGAATCCTTCAGAATGCGAATAATGGACCCAAGTTTCACCTCCAGTTATACTTATAATTCTGAACAAAATCTCAGTATCCTCTTCCCATGCAGACAAATTTCTGAATGAAATTTCAAGCCTACATTTTTTATATTCAGGAGTTAGAGCTTGGGAATCCACCTCGCTGACACCTTGCTCATTCCAAACTCATGTTACAATGTAAAATACGCTAGGCTCGGACATTCCTAATTCAGTAGCAATCTGTGCGACCTTTAAACGTCCGTCCTCAAGTACCACCGACTCAACTTTTTGGCACATTTCAAAATTCGTTACAGTGTTTAGTTGTCCTGATGTTGGATCGTCCTCTATTGGTGAACAACCCCAATAAAATTGTTTAGACTGGTTTTTTATTTGAAAAAACTTAGTCCTGTTTCGCGATATGAAACTTTATCGCACTGCGAAGCTTCAATTTCTCTAGACTCTTGTTTAATAATATATATTTCAAGGAAATTGCAACGGAATAAGAAAAAATAACTACATTTTTTAGAAAACAACACCAGACTTTGTTAAAGACGCTATAATAACAGTTAATGCGATTGCGTTTTATTTTCATTAATCTACTTTCTTTGGAGTTATTGGAGTTGTTATTACAATATAAAAAAGCGTGTTGCAATCGAGTTTTATTTTTGTGTTATGTGTTTTAATATTCGTTCATAGTTATCTTTAAACGGTCTCCAAATAAGCTATCAAAAAAATTACAAAAAATAGAAAAGCAACAGATCCCCAATTGGGCACTAATAAATAAGCTATCTTAGTTTTCACGACCAAAAACAATGTTGCAATCACAAGATTGTCTCAGGCTTACTGCGCATCAACTTTATTCTGCACTTAAAAGCATTTATTAGCCAGATAGCAAATACACAGCAAAGCTTTCCGTTAGACAGTTACTGCGTCTTAAGATTATCCCAACAAAGCAATTAGTGCTTCTTTAACTTTTTAAAAGATTTTTTATTGGTTTTACATTCTTCCTAATTTTTTTTAGCAACGAAGTAAATTTATAAGGGATACTCAAGACGCTTCTACAATTGCATCTTTAAAAGTGGCCGTTCTTATTATGATTTTCACAACAGATGCTTGAAACGATATAGTAGTTTTCATTGATTGTTATCCTGTATTAATTATCAACAATATTAATAAAAACTCCTTTATAAAAATACTTGCATACTGAGATGCTTCTAATTATTGTCTTTAACAGCAGCTTTGAGTGACAAATATGAAGTCTTGTTTTCTTACTACGTCTTACTTGTTTAGTGAATATTCAAATTTTTAGTCGAGCGAGATGCTACTTTTTTACAAAAGGGTGAAACAAGGTTTTAACAAAGTACTTTTGTAAGAGGCTTCCTAGCCAAAGAAAACAGATAGATAAGATACGAATAATTGTGTCCTGAAATGCATTAAAACGTACTTTCTTTTGGTAAAAACTACATGCATGTTTTCGTCGTGGTTGTGAACTGCAGCGCAACAAGGTGTTATCGCTGAACGCTTTAATAGGCGGAAGTACAAAAAACTGATGGTAATCTTATACTTTAACACTGTAATATAAGCAGAACAGCGAGCTGTGAATACCTAAAATAGTTCGTAACCAACAGCGTTTAACGGGTCGTCTGAGCTACTCCGAAGGAGGGGTGGGTTAACACTAAAATTATCAATACGAAATAAGGGTGCCACTAACTTTATTATACAACTCGCAAATCTATGTTGGAAGATTCCCCCGCTGATCCGACATTCTTCAACTTACATTGAATGGAGGTATCTCAAAAATACATTTATCAGACGCAGGCTCTTTGATAAGCTATAACCTAACATAGAAAGAAAAGACATAAATACTGCGCAATTAACGTGATATTTATTTCCAATACATACAGACAAATATCATAAGAGAGCAGTTTCTCGTGCCGAAATTTAATATTGAATCTGTGATATCTAAAGACAAGGTACGTAAGTAATTGAGGCAGACCTAATATCAAACCCACGACGTGTACACTTTGGACGCTACGTAGGAAATACACGTATAAATCACTAATACATCAATAAATAGTAAATCCAGCATAAACAGAAAAATATAAATGTCGTTAGTTTATAAATGTATTCACGGTGATACATTTTGAATTGCAATACAAATATCTAGTTAGAGTAAAGTAAAGTTGTAACTTATCTGCTGAATCCAGCGTCCTACAAAAACGATTACAAAATAGATGTCAATCCCAAATACCTATAAAATCCGTAAGTTCTATTCACTCCAAAAAAGAACTAGAAGGCCTTGAAACAATAATACGCGATTAAAGTACAAATGCGAAATTCACTACAGGTGAAAATAGGTTTAGCGATCCATCTCCAGTCCCAAGTAGTATTGCAGGTAGTGACTTATCAAAAGTCTTCTAAATGGGAATGAAAATGCATAAGGAAAAATTCCCAAAGTGTGCTTTACGACAGCACTCATCAGAACCACATTACTCCAACTCCATTAGATCGAGGAGATGGTGTTTTCCCCAGATTCCATGTAACTAACCAACAATAAGGAGGGAAATAACGGAAATGCAGCAACCACTAAATTACAAATCCCTCATAAAGAGCGAGACGTAATGTCTCCGACAATTTCAATAATTTATGGAGTTCGTTCAATTGAAATAAAAGAAAACCGATACGTCAAAAGTGGGGCCAATAAACTGTTCCATTGCCACAATGGAAGGAAATAAATCTAGAAAGCCTGCTCCAGAAGGAAGTTACTAAGCAAGCGCGCTAGGACTTAACACGGCAAAACAAATATTTTGGCGGAATAGGGTCGACGGAATGTAAACTCTGACAGAAATCGCCTAAAAAGCTAGGACCATACGAAATATCACACGCAGATACGATCAGGTAAACCAAATAATGTAATAGCAGAATGAGCATTAAACTAAGTCACATCTGCGGAACCAAAGACACCGCCTAACCCGATAAATGGCAGGCTTGACAGGTTTAATACATATACACCAAAAAGCGCTAACAGCAGTTAGCATACTTAACCTTCAAACATCAAAATAAACACTTCGTTTACCAAACAGGTAGGAAATTAACCAGTAAGAGCTAATTAATCTAATAACGCTTTCAGAGGGGCTTAACAAAGCCAGGAAATATCATATTATTCGGGGAAGGAAAAGGCGACAACCCAAATCGAACACTTAACGGCGACTAAATTCGACCTTAAAAGTAGCGGACAAAACGATATCTTTCCACATCACCTAGCAATTAAGTAGTTCTTAAGAAAAACTACAGGTGAGTTAGATCACTAGGGCTAACGTTAGGAAAGAAAGCAAAAATAGCTGTTTGCATCAAAATGAACATAACAAATGGCTTATTTATTTTTTCTTTATATTTACAGCCGAGGTTATTTTCGTATAGAAATTCACATCCTTTAATTTCTTACACAAATGTAATTACAATGGGTGTTCTGCTAATTGCTAGTAGTATGCTGTCAATGTCAATAAAAACCAAAACATTTGCATACATTGGAAGCTCATTCTTTTGACAGTTTCCACTTTCAACTTTGAGAGAACTAGATATTGGACTATCCACAGTAGATAACATTTTACACTAACCGTTAGGTATGAGGAAGCTGAATTACAAATATGTTAACCGAAGAACAGAAAGAAGTACGGAAAGACTGGCGCAGATCTATATTAGAAAAGTTCGATACAGGATCTTCAAAGCTTCGCCGTAGCCGTTATTATACAGGAATGAAGATAAGTCGAAACGAAGAATTTACAGTAAAACGGAAAACTAAGAAAATCAAATGTTGTTGGCCACAAGTAGATGATAAAGCTGTCTACATTTAAGGGAAATGATTACAATATATTACTCACCCCGTGGTAGACCGTTAGAGGAATGTGTTCGAAGTACTTATCTTCGAAAAAGTGATATCCTTAATTAAAAATCTTAAGACCAGTTTTTCTACGTCTGTTTTGTACAACATTTACCATTTTCACGCATGCTATCTACTAAATGGAGAATGTCTCAGTAAAAATTCTGCACAATTTTTGGATAAATCCGTATTACCAGTAAATCTCTTTTATTTTAGCTCAATGAAATAAGGGCAGGCCTTAAACTGTAATAGGAGGGGGTTCGCTTGCGATATTGGAATTATAACAAGAGATCAATAAAATAACCAATTAGGGCAGGCTGTGATATGTGTTATACGTTTGGCAGTACTGAACTGTATTGTCAGTCTATGTCAAATTCGAGATTTGCAGGTTAAGTTTTACGTCAGTCTGTGTCAAACAACAAACAAAACCTAACCTACTGATCTCGAATTTGGACATAGACTAACAATACACTTCAGTACTGCCAAACGTATAACACATATCACAGCCTACCCTAATTGGTTTTTTTATTGATCTCTTTTTACTATACATATGTAAGAACTATACCTTGGAATAAATTCGTATTTATTTAAAGCGCCACCATGATGAGTCTTCGGGAAATATGTGCGGTCCTCAGCTCCAAGACTTCCAAAAAGGACTTACTTGCTTCCAAAACACGCAAAACTGCACTGCAGCGTTACTGACTAAACTATAACAGTAAATTTCAAATACCTATTAAAATAACATTCATAATATTACACTTATTGGCGTCACCTTGCCGCTGTGAGGGCAACAAATAAGATAACCAAAATAATTTATACGATTTTCCTTGCTCGTTAGCATCAAATCTACCCAATGAGATCACCTACTAATGCACTGAAGGCGTTGCTGCACTATGACCGGGGATATGCCCTAAAACTTATTTCATAACAGCAATTTACATTTTAAAACACATACATAACAATAATTTACACGTTAAAACTCTTTAAAAAATTAGCAGTAACGTACACATGCAACATAAAACAATACACATAAATTATTTAGGTGAAAAGTTATGGCCGGGCTTTTCGCCAAAGTTGAGCTATGAAGGCGGGCTCGCAAATAATGAGAACAACACGGGAATTTTCTCCAGGATATCGACGGTGAAAGTTGAGTGGTCCTACATGCGATGTAAAAAAAGCTTCGCAAGAACTTTGTTAGAAGAACGGGCAACAGTGGTTGAAAGTGTTGCCACGAGCAAGCAGCGCGAACCTACACGCGATGTACGAAAGGTTTTTTCAGGGATGCGTTGTTATATGGAAATGGCTGTGATACAAGGAGTCGATGAACAATGGCGGTTCCTTTAAATCCCATCGGAGAATTTCGCGTTTTGGGGAAGATGAGTAGATCCGACAATCGTCTTAAATTTGCACTGTAATGCTTCATCAGATAGATACATTTACGTAACGGTACGCTCACTTCACAACACAAGCTCACTAATTAATGATTTCTGATCAACTACTCAAACTGAACTGTCGTGCACCGCGCTGACTTTACCGTCACGGGCTCAACCAAGCAAAAATGCTAACTCATTCTTCTTTCTTTCTTGGCGCTTCAAATAAGTATATGCTGGCATCATTTTTCGATTGATCCTACCACTATTTGATGAACTATAAGGATAAGGTATGAACATAAATGAAGAATCAAGTACTTAATCTAATGTAAAAGGACTATAATCTGCAGCACGTCTCATTGTTCTTAATATTCCAGCCATTAGAATCTTAAAATTACCCCAATTAAACTTGTAGGTTACCTTTTATTGCAACTGGTGCCAAATTCTTGCAAGGAGTATCAACTGCGGTACATTTGCTACATATTCAAAGCGAGAAATCGCCCTTTTTCAATACATAAATAAATAGATGTTCCCATGTATAACCAAAAAAATGCATTGAACATCACTATGGTATTTCTTAATAATAGACCAGCAATTGAAATAATTTTTATAAACATTAAATCCTAGAGTTCTAATTTTTGGATATGTCTAAAAACTCGGTGCCCTAATGAAAATTACAAATTTTTCCATTTGTAGGGACGTCATTCACCAAGGCATCTTGGAAAAATTACGGACAAAAATGGCTCCCGTTAGTCTTCGTCTTCTTCTTAATATAGGCTGATAGCCCGTCATTACATCGCGAATTGTGGTTTTGTAAGCCTTCTTTGGCTGTGGCCCGGGAAGGTGGTTAGCCTATCACGATTACCTAAAAACTCAAATCTTATGATAGTGCGATAATGGCTGAAAAATAATAATTGGTCATAAAGAAAACATAATTGTCAATCAATAACCAACAGAATCTATTTGACTTAGAGAAAAATGCTTCGCCACCTAAATTGGAAAACTTGGAGTTTTCATTAGAACACCGAGTTTTAAAACATATCCAAAAATTAGAACTCCGAGATTAAATCTGTCCCCAACACGTTTTTTTTCTAATGACTTGGCTAAAGTAAACTAGTAACTAAAGTTTAGGGCGCTGCATTCCATGTAGGAACATGGCCTGAGACGCTGCGGGTCAGGGCCGTCGAAATATTTTTTTTTTTTTGAATCCCACTTATCTGGTACACACGTTAAGGGCGTACTGGGTGATGTTAGCATCACGCCTTCGACGACTTTCCCTACTTCCACAACCGTGGTTTTGGTACCAAAGCGATTAAGTGGACCGCGCGACAGTTGCCATGTGGGAATTGAACCCCGTACCATGGCACCGCAGCCGAGCTCCCTAACCGCACGGCAATAGACCATAGAGTACAAATTATTTCCGAATTAATTGTCGAGAATTAACAACACAAAGACCTGGAGGAGCAGAGCATTTTCTTTTTAAAATTTAGTATTAATAATATAATAATAATAATAATAATAATGCCGTTTATTGAACCAACCAAAGAAAATATAGCAACATAATTTACATCGTAACTGGGTAACAAGGTTCAAAGGGGCGAAGTTCAGACATGCTAAATTAATAGCAATCTGTTCTACCACTTAACCCCATAAAAAATGTGAAAATAAAAATAAAATTAGATTAAAATTTAAACAAAATATATAAAAATAAAGAAAGAAAAATAAGAAAATAAAAGAGAAGCAAGCAAGGACAATCGTTCAGTGGTTTAGTTTAGTTGAGAACTGCTGAAAAAATCAAATAATACTCAAGCAAAAAAAACATTATTGTCTACCCATTAAGAAGCGACAGAGATGCAGTTTAAAATTAGATAATGATAAAGATTTAAATTTTTTAGGTAAACTATTATAAGAACTGGCAATATTATAACTAAATGATCGTTTATACAGTTGAGACTTGTGCAATGGAATAGCAATTAGATTTTTATTTCTAAGATCAAATGAATGACTAGTAGAAGTAAACTTAATTTTATTAAAAAGGTATGGAGGAGTTTCAGTAGTAATAATTTTGTGAAATAAACATAAAGCATGTAGAGTTCTTCTGTTGTTCATGTTAAGCCATTTTACCTCACTTATCTTGGAAGAAACAGATTCATATTTTCTAATGCCAAAAATTAGCCTTAAACATGAATTTTGAATTCTTTGGATCCTTTTAGAATCTATACTATCAAGGCAGGGTCCATACACAGAATCGCAGTAATTAAATTGCGATAGAACCAATGAGTCACAAAGTAATATTTTAATTTTTCGATTTAAACAATGTCTGTAGCTATATATCAGTTTCAAGTTAGAAAATGCTTTTTTAATAGTACTTGCGATGTGATCTCTAAATGATAATTTTGAATCAATAAATAATCCGAGATTCTTAGCGCATTTAGAAATTTTGATATTAACATCTTTAACTTTAATGGAAATTCTGTCTTCATATGTTTCCCTTATTTTATTTTTACCAAAAAGTAAAACTACAGTTTTATTTGCATTAATTTTTAAATTATGTGCCTCCGAAGTTTTGATTAAAGTATCTATATCTGAACAGACTAACCGAATAGCAGCATCTACATCGTTCGGGAAGAAACTATACAATAATTGTGTATCATCTGCATATATATTATATTTGCAATATCTCAGAGCCTTAAAAAAACAACACGAATATATTGAATACAAAAGAGGACCAAGAACTGAGCCTTGTGGAACACCAGCAAGTACAGCACATGGAGTAGAGTATTTTTTATTTAAAATAACTTTCTGAGATCTGTTACTTAAATAATTATTAATAAGAGAAGTAGCATTATTGCTAAAACCAATAAAGTGTAATAGAGCAATCAAAGTAGTGTGGTTAATCGTATCAAATGCCTTAGAGTAGTCCAGAAGCACAACTACCGATAACTTATTGGCATCGATAGCAGATAGAATATCATCAGTAATATTTAAAAGCGTAGTTGTGCAACTGTAACCAGCCCTAAAACCAGATTGAGTATGTGGTAAAATGTCATGTAGATTAAGATGTTGGTTAATTTGTTGAACTAAAATTTTCTCAAAAATCTTCGAAAATACCGGCAAGATGCTGATAGGGCGGAGGTCTTTAAAATCCTTAGGTTGACTAATTTTTGGAAGCGGAATGACGTTGGCACATTTCCATGTATCTGGACAAACGTTATTTATTAAACAGAAATTAATTATATGGGTAATAAATGGCAACAGAAAAGGACAACACATTTCTATCATACCAATACTAATACCATCACAGCCAGTAGCTTTAGTTTTAATAGTAGTAATAACCTTTAACACGTCAATTTCCGATATTTCGGAAAAATCCATTTTAACGTTAAAATTTTTCATAAGATTATTCATATAATAATTTACTAAGTCTAAATTACAATCACCAGAATTGTTACTTATGTCAACAAATGTAGAATTAATTAAATTGGCATCTTGTAGATGTAAAGGAATATCAGTAGCTCTGCGACCCCCGTATATTCCAATATTATTTAGTTCCTTCCATATAGTTCTAGAACCCTTATTGCGAATATGATGTTCAAGGTATGCTTTTTTTTCTCGTCTTACTGCAAACGTAGTATAATTTCGCAATAATTTATAATAATCCCAGTGCACGCGGTTCTTTGTGCGTTTGAATTTTCTTAGTGCTTTGTCACGAAGAGATATCATAAATTTAAGATTATCTGTCAACCAAGGCGTGCGGGGTTTTGTAATTTTCACCGTTTTTAAACAGGTATGCTTATTAAATAGCTGCAAAATGTTCTCATTAAGAAACTGTAACTTCTCATTAATTTCAGAAATTTCATAGATGTTATTCCAATCTAGAGATTTTAGATCATTACAAAAATGCATGTAACTAAAATTGGAAAAGTCTCGATAAGTATACAGAAAAGGAGTGCTACTTTCAGCGGCCAAAGGATAGTCGCAGTATACAAGGCGATGATCTGAAATGTGGTGCATATCAATTGCCCCTGCATTCGAAATACTCTTGTCATTATGTACAATAATAAGGTCTATTAAAGTAGAACTGTTGCTGGTAATTCGTGTTGGTTCTGAAATAATCTGCTGAAATCCAAATGCTTCAAGCATAGAATTAAACTGAATGCAGTGAACATCACTGAATTTAAGCAAATCTACATTAAAATCACCGATACAGAGTAGTTCGTCTGCGGTAGGCAATAAAGCAGTAAACGAATTTTCAAACGCACTCAGAAATTCAACACAATTAAACTCCTGTCGTCTGTATATGGTACCAATAATTAAACTAGCTTTTTTTGTTTTAACTTTTATCCATAGCTGTTCGATAGCGATGCTATTGTTATCAACGTGTGAAACAGTGAACTCCAAACCCTTTCTAATATACATACCAATTCCTCCACCCCAAGTGTTCGTCATTCTATCATTCCTTATGAAATAAAAACCCGGGATCTCAACTAAATTATCAGCGATGTTCTGCGATAACCACGTTTCCGTGACACCCACCACATCATAATGAGTAGACAAAACGTGATCCTTGAAATCTGAGAAGCTACCTAAAAGTGAACGAACATTTAAATGGCAAATTTTTAAACAATTATACATAATTTATAAGAAAGTAAATAATATACATTTTTAATAATAAATGACATCATACAAATGAAATCAATTCAAAATGAATATACATTAAAAATAAATTCATACATAAATAAACAGTAAATAACCGCAATAGTTTTTACTTCAAAATTTGAAGGTCCGCAAAACTGTAAATCGGAATGACCGCAGTTCCATCCTTTTTACGCAGATAAATTTGACCGTAATGGGTCCACAGATATTTGTAGTTTAATTTCTTTTTGATATCTAATGCTCCAGAAAATAACTTTTTGTTTACACTGGTTAATGATTCTCGCACATAAATATTTCCTGTAGCAACCATTCCAATATCTGATACAGATACGGTTCTCTTGTTCTTAAATTTACGTAAGAATTCGTCCCTCTCACTTCTTCTTACAAATTTTACGACAATATGTGGATGATTATGACCAAATTTTCTCAGCCTATGAATTGCATCTATCATATCTTCGTTAACAGGGAAATGCACACATGCTGCAATTAATTTTAAAATCTCCATTGCGTTTTCATGGGAAGCCATAGGAACGCCTACAATTTCTAAGGTGTTGCGTCTCGAATATTGTTCTGCTTTGTGTAGTTCAGTGATCGTATCATCTAACTTTTTCTGCAGTGTAGCTTTATCCATCTGTAGAATTTCGATGTCTGTTGCACATTGATTGATTTTTGCATCAAATTTAGATAACGTACGGTTGATATCAGCAATATCCTCTTGACAGGCTGCCATGGCAGTAGTTAAATGTTTTTGCTCACTAAGTAACATATTTTGAGATTCCACAATTGCTTTTAATTGTTGCAGTATGTTATCATACCGTTCTTGCTCTCCACTAACGTTGTCCCCACCGGCGGGAGTATTGGTGCGAGTGTTGACCATTTTGCCGAAGAAATCGACTCCTTTTAAGTTTAATAAGGCACACTGAATACTTTATCTTGACTAAAATATCTTGCAGTACACTAGACCAGTAAATGTTTGTAAATATAGCACAAAATTGTTCAATAACTGCCCACCATTCCTTTAAAACAGCACAATTTTAGGAGCCGAAATATGCCGTGCGTTTACTCTGACGCCATATTCAATATTATGAATTCATTACACAAAGTTCAAAAAACTGTTGCATATACGAATAATTTGAAAGTATACATCCAGGTCTACCTAGTTAATGACATAGTGTAAGCCATTGTTGAGTAAAAACACAACTACAGATAAACTTATAACTGTCTGTGTACAACACATTTTTGAACACACTGTACCTTGGTCATTGCCTAGACTATAAGTGAGATAGTGCTTTTTACTAGTTCACCACATTATACACATTAACATTTCCAGAAAAAATTCTATTCGCTTTACGAACGCAACAAAACAAACACATTACATTTAACAAAGCAAAACTTACATTTGACGGCACATTTAATACAAAAAAAAACATCAATTATAGAACGTCGAAAAGATGTTATATAACATTTTTTACTGCTGCTGTTGAATTTTGTCACTACTGCTTAATTTTTCTGTAGACATTAATCATTTCTGTTAATTTTAAATAAAAGTTCAATTTTAATATAATTCCATAACTCATATTTTGCTAACATTAACGCTTGTGTTTTAACTTAGTGTCACTTCCTTTGATTGCTTATACATAATCCGATACTCGTCGCTTCAATATTAATATACTTTATTCGACATCTCTATTATTATTAGAAGGCAGAACAAAATAGTTTGTACATTGTGCTGTTAACTTTTCGGTAGCAATACGACAGAGAAAACAAATATTAAAAGTCTCTTTTGATTCCTGAGCAACATAAAAAGGCAATTTCAATTCGATGTCATAGCTTATTTGATTTTCAAAATATAAAAAAAACAAAATAGGCATTTTTACCTTTTACATAGATTAGTATGTACTAGCAGTCCAGTGAAACAAATGTCTCATTTAATAAAAAAAAAAGACCGTTTTGCAAATAGAACGCGTATACACCACACCTACGTATATGACGTCATTGTTGTTAGCAAACTACCTGTTGCATTCGCCTTGATAAAATTTGCCTAGAATCTAACCTAAAACGTTAGGATTATAATTAAGATAATAATTAGTGTTAGAGACTGAAATTCGGTTCCTGACCTGGCATGACCATTCCAATCATATAACTTTAATAACTTTTTTCTCTATCTCTTACGGTTTGGCTGCTGAAACAGCGTCCCAGACAGGCAAAACAGCGTCCCGGACAGACACGTCTATTAGATAAAGGATAATAGTGAGAATTGATTAATGACAAGTATTTTTCGAGTTACAATGGAAAACTTCGTTTTTTTAATGTAAGGTAGATGGCTACGGCACCACCTATTAGCATATTTTTTACACTTTTCAAAAATACATACTTTGCCATAGTTGACATAAGGTGGACACAATTTTCTTCTAGCATTATTAATAATGAAGATTAACAAAGAAAAGGAAACACCCTGTACATTAAATAATGCACCTGACTTGAAATTTGTATATATACTGCCTTATTTGTCTACATTGGTCATTACTTAAGCTGTTTCTAAGTGCCCATTCACATGCTAGAACAAATCACATTTCAGTGCCGCTTTAAATTTACAAATAGCAGATTTTTTTTACATATACTACGTACGGGGTACACATCTTTGATAGTTTAATTTATATAGTAGGCACACACACAACAGCAATAATATAGTAGGATCAAAAATTATTTTCATCTAGTATGGCTCTGGAATAGTTCCTAATTTATGAATGCAACATGTCACTTAAAAATCAAATGTCAAGTTTGACATTTAAGTATACACATAGTTGCATTCATAAGTTAGGAACTATTCCATAGCCATACTAAAGTATGATAAAAAGTTATTTTCATTTCATATGGCCATGGAATAGTCCCTCATTTATGAATGCAACTACATTTATACTTAATGTTAAAATTTGACATTTGTTTTGTGAGTTATAGTTCCATTCATAAATTAGGAAGTATTCCATGGCCATACTAGATGAAAATACTTTTTGATCATACTATAGATGAAAATAATTTCATCACGTTACTCCCAAACGGTACACAATGTAAATTATGAATGTTTACAGCCACAAACACCAAAATTATATCATTCAGACCACAATTACTAAAATAGCAGATACGGTGCTTTACTGTACTGTATTTGGATAACTTCTAAAAAAGTGGGCAGTATGAATTGCAAAAGTCAATACAAATACATGGACAAACAATATCCACATAAACTTTAAAAGTTTTTCTCCTTTATGTATCTTCATATGGCGCACTAATGTACGTTTTTGCGCTGCTTTATATCCGCAAATAGAACACGAATATGGCCTTTCTCCTGTATGGGTTCTCATATGTCTAACCAAGTTCCCTTTTTCTACTACTTTATATTCACAAACAGAACATGAATAAGGTTTTTCTCCTGTATGTGTTTTAACATGATTAACTAAATCACCTTTTTGCGCTGCTTTATAATTGCAAATAGAACATGAATAAGGTCTTTCTCCTGTATGTATTCTCATATGAGTAACTAAGTTCCCTTTTGCTGCTGCTTTATATTCACAGATAGAACATGAATAAGGTTTTTCTCCTGTATGTGTCTTAACATGTTTAACTAAATCACCTTTTAGCGCTGCTTTATAATTACAAAAGGAACATGAATAAGGTTTTTGTCCTGTATGTATTCTCATATGAGTAACTAAGTTACCTTTCTCTGCTGCTTTATAATCACAAATAGAACATGAATAAGGTTTTTCTTCTATATGTGTCCTCATATGTTTAACCAAGCAATCTTTCCGTGTTGCTTTATACTCACAAATACAACATGAATAAGGTTTTTCTTCTATATGTGTCCTCATATGTCTAACCAAGCAATCTTTCCGTGTTGCTTTATACTCACAAATAGAACATGAATAACGTCTTTCTCCTGTATGTATTCTCATATGAGTAACTAAGTTCCCTTTTGCTGCTGCTTTATATTCACAGATAGAACATGAATAAGGTTTTTCTCCTGTATGTGTCTTAACATGTTTAACTAAATCACCTTTTTGTGCTGCTTTATAATTGCAAAAGGAACATGAATAAGGTTTTTCTCCTGTATGTAGTCTCATATGAGCAACTAAATTACCTTTCTTTGGTGCTTTATGATCACAAATAGAACATGAATAAGGTTTTTCTTCGGTATGAGTTCGCATATGTTGAACGAAGGTACCTTTCTCTGCTGCTTTATAATACCAAATAGAACACGAATAAGGTTTTTCTCCCGTATGTGACCTCATATGTCTAACTAAATGATGTTTATAGGTTGTTTTATACTGGCAAATTGAACATGAGTGAAACTGTATCATATTGATCTGCATATTTTCCAGGGAATTACTACTATCATCTGCTCTTTAATCGCAAACCTTAGCAACAACTGGTTGTTCAGAGGGGCTTCCACTTGCTGCACACGAAACAAGAAATTCATCTTTTAAATCAACTTCTTCCTGTTTAATAGCCAACCCAAGATAAACCGTATTATCAGTAGTGCCTTCAACATTCTCTTGCTTTACGTCTAAGTCTCTAACTATTTTATTTTCATCCAGTTTCCCCAGTCGTTCCTGTACCATGCCTGGGTAGGATTTGGGCTCCTGGGGTCAAGATAGGGAATACATATGAACTACCGATTCGAGAGCTAGTAATATAAGAGGGAGGCTGCACAATTCAGAACCGCTCGAGGAGCTTCAACTTAAAGTAAACTACACCAATAAATTAACAATTGCAAGTCGAATTGTAGTATTAGCAGAGACAAATATTTTGCGCAAATATACAACAATACCAAGAATATGCACAAAGCTTAAAATGCGTAATTTAGGTGTCATACAATGTTATTACACCCTAGAAATAAAAACTATTATTGTTAATATGTGTAATAACAACGCTTTTTGTCTATTCATTTTTATTGTATTAAAATAATTATTATTATAAACAATAAATTAATTAAATCATTTAAAAAATTTTATTTTTCTCTTAGATTTTTTTCTAGATCAAGGAAGAAGAACTAACACGTTTTCCAAGCGGACCGACAGAAAAACGACGGCGGGCGCCGTGGGCGTCTAATTTTGCTAGAATTTACTAGTACGGTTTGGCATACCGGTTTCAGCTCGTATTTTTGCAATAAATTAAGATAGCACCTTGAAATTTTGCACAAGCAATCTGGGGGCGGTCCTCTAACAAACGAGTCCGGTTTCGAAGCCCTACGCCGCTCCCAAGGAGCGGCGTCGCGGCGCTAAAATCGGATTTTTTTCCTCGAGAAATTTTTTCACGAAATTACATATCTAGGTCAAGGATAACATACTAAGACGTTTCCTAAGCGGGCAGGCCCAAAAACGACGACAAGCGCCGTCGGCGTCCAATTCTGCTTGATTTTACTAGTACGGTTTGGGATACTGGGGTCAGCTCGTATTTTTTTGCAATGAATTAAGATAGCACCTTGAAATTTTGCACAAGCAATCTGGGGGCGGTCCTCTAACAAAGCGATACTTTATACCTATGTCAAAATTACACAAAAATGTGATAAAATAAGCATTGCTTTACATACGAGTGTTTAACTTTAAAATTGAAATTTTGAAGACTTTGGATATTTTAAACTTTGAGTAACTAGTTGAACAATTAAAAAAAACAATGAGAACATATATTATTAGCAAAATAAAAAAAATACGCCGGTAACTATGGGGTGCAGTTCATTGTTTTGTCTAGTGCAGACTGCTATACCGGGTGGCCAATTAAGGAGGGCACTCGGCCCTATCTCGAAAAGTAATTGTCGTAAAGACTTGCGGAAAAAAAATTTATGACTAAAGCGGCCAAGAGAAAACGCTGGAAATTATTTTTAAGTTTCTAGAATGGCCGCCAGGGGGTGTAATCGCATTCTTGAATTTTAAATCTCGTTTTTTGAGAAATATTCTTATATTACAGATAGCTAAAATGGACACCGTTTTAAATCTGAGATAAATTCTATTCTTTTTCGTTAAATGCTTTTTGCTCTATTTCTTAAGGGAAAGTGGTGGGAGGTATCCGAACATTTTCGGAAAGAAATGTCAATAACTTCAAAATGGGCGAACTGATTTTGTCAAACTTGGAGTCGTTGAAGAGGGGTTTTCTTAGGCTATCAACACTGCCTTGAGCGGATTGATTTAGATTGCTTGTCTCGCCGCTAAAGGGCGTTTTTCGAGAACACTACAAATGAAATAGATTTTCTCAATAAAATTAAATGCAATGATATCACTTTTATTGCAACAAAAGATAGTCAAATAAGGGTCTAACACGCTAGTGAAAACCGCATTTCGATATTTCTTTCCTAACCTAAAATATCAGTAAAAGAAATTAAAACTCGAAATAATGTCGCATCTTTGGGAATATTTTCAGTATACCTGCCATTATTAAATTCTAATTATCGTTCTTTTAGCAAAATATATATAAATTTACTGTTAAAATACCAACATTATATTTAAAATGTCAATAATAAGTAATACTCACTCAATATGATTGAATATTGCCCTTCAAAAATATATACAAAATCTAACAAAATTACACATAAAAATCTAAAAATAATCAAAAATATATACCAAATCTAACAAAATAGCAAAGACACAAAAAAACATACATAAATAACAGAAAAAATATAAAACAATCTGTAAAAAAAGTATTGATTAGTACTACTACTTTTACGCCAAAAAAAACTACAAAAGCTGTATAAACTACAAACAAATCTAACAAAATAGCAACAAAAGTACACATAAAAATTTCAAAATGATCAAAAATATATACAAAATCTAATAAAAGTACACATAAAAATCTAAAAATAATCAAAAATATATACCAAATCTAACAAAATAGCAAAGACACAAAAAAACATACATAAATAACAGAAAAAATATAAAACAATCTGTAAAAAAAGTATTGATTAGTACTACTACTTTTACGACAAAAAAAACTACAAAAGCTGTATAAACTACAAACAAATCTAACAAAATAGCAACAAAAGTACACATAAAAATTTCAAAATGATTAAAAATATATACAAAATCTAATAAAAGTACACATAAAAATCTAAAAATAATCAAAAATATATACCAAATCTAACAAAATAGCAAAGACACAAAAAAACATACATAAATAACAGAAAAAATATAAAACAATCTGTAAAAAAAATCTGTAAAAAAAGTATTGATTAGTACTACTACATTTACGCCAAAAAAAAAACTACAAAAGCTGTATAAACTACGGACAAATCTAACAAAATAGCAACAAAAGTACACATAAAAATTTCAAAATGATTAAAAATATATACAAAATCTAATAAAAGTACACATAAAAATCTAAAAATGATCAAAAATATATACCAAACCTAACGAAATAGCATAAACATTTTATCAAAAATTCACATAATAACTACGGTCGACATATATGGCATTGACAGTCCTGCAAATCGACGTTCATAGGGATTTTTCCTATTCCTGGGTAAGCCCGTCCGATGTCGGCGCAAAAGCGCCGGAACCTCGCTGTAGTGCCGTTTTCTGCCTTCAAAATATTCTGCCGATACATCCACTCACCGATGTACGATGATACGTGGTGATTGACGGTACAGGAACCCAAAATCTTCTTCAGCTCCCTCCAAGACCGTTCACAGGACTGAGTGCTGTGGCGGAAGGGTTCGACGTCGGGTTCGGGATGAGGTCCTATCCACTGAAGGTCCAAACATTCAGGGTTGAATCTACCAGCTTGAACCCAAATCGGATCTTTATTACTGTGAGGCGAAACAAAACTTTCGGAATGATTTACCGTGCCGGTTCCTGAAAAAATCCTGTCGCAGGTTGCATATGCCCTCCACTCGTCAGAGCAAATGAAGGATTGGTGCTCCACAAACTGTTCCATGATAGGCAACAAGGTTGCTCTTGTCCTATCCGGCACCAAGACGCCGAAGCATTTTCGTGACGTCCGGCTGATACCACCGAACACCCAGTTGTGGTTCCAGAGATGCGGAAGACGTCCTGCATGTTGCTTCCTCTTGAATAGATGAGTTTCGTCTACCTCCACGACGTCCTGTGGTCCACCTATCTGGCCGAGATCGTGCCAAGCCACTTTCTGCGCTACATCCCTGCAATAAGAATACCAAGCAACATCAGTATCAGTACTAACACTAACATGACTCACAACGTCATGCAAGGGGCATCTTTCCAGCCACATGAAGATCATCTTCAAGATGCTGTCGGCTCCTATTTCACGCACTCGAGCGTTCCCAAGGAACGTGTTGGTTGTCGGCTCAAGTCGGTGACTGGCGACGTTTGGGCAAACAAATCGCCATCCCAGCTTCCTGGTCCTGTCGCCTGCTGTCCTCATCAACACGTCGCAAGTAGGACACCTGACTTCGGTGTCACGGGTAGAAACTACGCCAAGGTGCTGCAACAGTTGTATCCCTTGGTCGTTTGCATGCTGCCGTTGTTCTTCGTTTCTGCGAACGCCCAAAAAACAACCTAAATCGAAGAAAGTTAAGTTGGCAGTTTCCAGTAATACCTGTGGATCCATAGCGAATGATAAGTTATTAATGCGCAAACTACAAAAGCAAATTAAAGATAAGCCACACGTCTACCGTCATGCAAATCTAAAATTCAAGTAACGATGGAACATATCATATCAACCCGCCACATTGAGACGCGACGCTGGGATTGGTCGCAGGTGACGACAGTTTTACTGTGCGCGATTTGCCGTTGTATTTATATTTATATTTGCCTTGGGAGCAGCGTAGGGCTTCGAAACCGGACTCGTTTGTTAGAGGACCGTCCCCAGATTGCTTGTGCAAAATTTCAAGGTGCTATCTTAATTCATTGCAAAAAAATACGAGCTGACCCCAGTATCCCAAACCGCACTAGTAAAATCAAGCAGAATTGGACGCCGACGGCGCCTGTCGTCGTTTTTGGGCCTGCCCGCTTAGGAAACGTCTTAGTATGTTATCCTTGACCTAGATATGTAATTTCGTGAAAAAATTTCTCGAGGAAAAAAATCCGATTTTAGCGCCGCGACGCCGCTCCTTGGGAGCGGCGTAGGGCTTCGGAACCGGACTCGTTTGTTAGAGGACCGCCCCCAGATTGCTTGTGCAAAATTTCAAGGTGCTATCTTAATTCATTGCAAAAAAATACGAGCTGACCCCAGTATCCCAAACCGTACTAGTAAAATCAAGCAGAATTGGACGCCGACGGCGCCTGTCGTCGTTTTTGGGCCTGCCCGCTTAGGAAACGTCTTAGTATGTTATCCTTGACCTAGATATGTAATTTCGTGAAAAAATTTCTCGAGGAAAAAAATCCGATTTTAGCGCCGCGACGCCGCTCCTTGGGAGCGGCGTAGGGCTTCGAAACCGGACTCGTTTGTTAGAGGACCGCCCCCAGATTGCTTGTGCAAAATTTCAAGGTGCTATCTTAATTTATTGCAAAAATACGAGCTGACCCCAGTATCCCAAACCGTACTAGTAAATTCTAGCAAAATTAGACGCCCACGGCGCCCGCCGTCGTTTTTCTGTCGGTCCGTTTGGAAAACGTGTTAGTTCTTCTTCCTTGATCTAGAAAAAAATTTAAGAGAAAAATAAAATTAATTTTTTAAATGATTTAATTAATTTATTGTTTATAATAATAATTATTTTAATACAATAAAAATGAATAGACAAAAAGCGTTGTTATTACACATATTAACAATAATAGTTTTTATTTCTAGGGTGTAATAACATTGTATGACACCTAAATTACGCATTTTAAGCTTTGTGCATATTCTTGGTATTGTTGTATATTTGCGCAAAATATTTGTCTCTGCTAATACTACAATTCGACTTGCAATTGTTAATTTAATGGTGTAGTTTACTTTAAGTTGAAGCTCCTCGAGCGGTTCTGAATTGTGCAGCCTCCCTCTTATATTACTAGCTCTTGAATCGGTAGTTCATATGTATTCCCTATCTTGACCCCAGGAGCCCAAATCCTACCCATGCCTGTCATTGCATTACACCAATTATGTGCAACCAATTTATGTTGCACCTCCATTCTTGTTATAAATTATCACGAGTCCGTATTTATTAACTCCAATATCTGAAAACAATACAAAACCAAATTTAGTGGTTTATTTTTTAAAATAAGAACACACATCCTATATGTCTGAATTGTAACTTTTTACTTACATCGAATACAATTGCACTGAAACAATCGCCTTATACAGAAAATGGGATAGCAGTAAAAGTAAATGTAAGATAACAGAGAAACCAGAATTATTAGAAACAAATAGCAGAGCAGCAAGATTGCTCCAAGAGTCACAACACATGAAGTGGTTCTAGTATAAACGTATAAAGTCTAAAATCCCTGGTTTAGTCGGTGATTTCCAGTGCAGTTTTCATCGAAGCAGAAAGCAGGGGCGTATCAAGGTAGGAAGAAATTATTTATAGTTGTATTACTAAGTCTCGTTTATTTCAATCTTTGTAAATGGTGTTTGCTTGCACAAGGTTGTAAGGCAACATTTAGTGTATAGTCTAATTTAAATAAAATTTTTTGGACAACCAGGGAGAGAACCTACTTGTCTTATGAATGTGACTCAATCAAGTGCCGGATGTGGTTGCTAAAGACGAGTTTACCTTAATATTGCAATGCACCATGTTGTACTAGCTAAAAATTTGTGCAATAGCTCACCAGTTGAACTATGCCTTACTTAATGCAATGTCTTAAATGTCAAACAATAATTGCTTTTAAATCAAGAGCTCTTATTTTCAGGCTGGGTTCGCCAAAATCTAGTTCTCTATTAATTGATGTTTTAAAATTGTATTTTCAAAATGATTTGACTATCAATGACATATAACGTCAAACATGACTTTTAAAATTCATTAAACCAGGTAATTGACAATTGTATCTTACACAAACACAGCTATCATTTAATTCACCTATGTAAGTACTATATCAACTTTATATTATCACTTTCTTTTATTGACAGTTATTCAAAATGCTTTCTCTCAACTTATCTACTCAAACCTTGATAACTGCTTTAACTTTCACAGCAACTTCCAACAATTACCGGATCCTGACGTCCATAAACCGCAACACCTACTGCCCACTTCACAACCAGCAACACCTATGATGGTCTGTGAATCCTTTCAACTTGCATTCGTCCCATCAAATCAACTCCTCAGCTCCCAAACTTCAGTCCTTGTTCCTCCTGAATGTTACTGCCACACGAACCAACTCATGGTAAGTTGCTATATTATGATGTTCCAAATCTAACTTTGTTCCCATTTTGCCGATAGTCCGATGTCTCTTGTTATACTCACAAAATATCCAAATCAAATCAGTTGCTCGTAAGAACCTTCTGTTTTCTTTATTTCCAATTAACTGTATTTGTATAATCTCTTCACCGATTATATGTCTCCATAAATTACATTTTACTTTTTCGCCTATCACACCACGCAGAATAGTTTATAGCTTTTTTAAACTTGTATATACCACAAATAACAAAAATTAGGGCATAATTTCTAGTTTTATTTAACAAAATTCGTTCTTTCCAAATTACATGTATGCTTTTTTATGAGTTGTTTTAGTAACTAACTTAAACAAATTTCTATCCCTATTAGATACAATTCTTAGTGCACACTTCCTATATTATAAAATAATACAATTACATAATATTCATTCTGATTATTATTAACAAATACATTTGTCTAACGTTACCTTGGTTTGTTCTTTATTAGCATTTACTACAACCATTAAGTTATTTAATTCAATTAATATCGCACTATCAAATGACTCCTTTCATTGTATTAATTACTTTCCTTATTCATATTCGAAATTTTACACCCATCAGGATCTAATTATTGTAACCTTCCAAATTTATTATTTTTTTAATATTTCTTTCTTATGATTTATTATACTGCATCATGTATCATAACAATATATTAATGCTACCAAAGTACCATTATTTGAATTAAGTTTTAACGGTACTTTTCTATTTATATCATGGTTTGTTGGAGTTAGAGTGGGTGTAACTGGGTCTACACGAATACAAATTTAGAAAATAACTTTAAAATCCGTTATTCTACGACGTTATATTTTGTCAGCCTAATATAGGGCATTTTACCACTTAACCCGCCCTCCCGCTTCCATTTTACAACAATATATTAAATTAAATTAAAGAATGTTTCAACTTTACAGAAGGAGCACTAGCTAAACATTCCATTTCAGGCAACTCATATTTCTTTAGTTGTCACCTTCTATAGCTCTATTTAACTCTTTTGTTATTCAACATGGAAAAAATAAAGAGAGAAACGTGTGAGAAAATAATACAGTTAATGGGATCACGATATTTAATTGTCTATTTATGTTGTATTTTTTATTTAAAAAATTATAGTATTGAAACTACACGGTGTTATAGCACTTACTAACAACAGATCAATAAAAAAACCAATTAGGGCAGGCTGTGGTATGTGTTATACGTTTGGCAGTACTGAAGTGTATTGTCAGTCTATGTCAAATTCGAGATTTGCAGGTTAAGTTTTACGTCATTCTATGTCAAACAACAAACAAAACCTAACCTACTAATCTCGAATTTGACATAGACTGACAATACACTTCAGTACTGCCAAACGTATAACACATATCACAGCCTGCCCTAATTGGTTTTTTTATTGATCTGTCTGTATAATTAACATGTATTTATAAATATGTAGGCATTTTTGAGTAACGGCAAAACTAAGTTTTAAATGGAAATCATAGTTTGCCAGGTGTTACATTTTCAAATATAGTCATAAGGTTTTTCCAAGTTATGATGCAATAAAAGTTAAGTAATCTATGGAACACTACATAGGTGTCGCCTGAGCGCTACACCCAGAGCCAGTATATAAGCCGTTCACGACTTTTTTGGGACAGAGTTGGCTATGATTTTTTCTTTTCATGTTGGACTAACTGATTCGATGATGTAGTAGATGCAACTTTTTTTTTCTGTCTGTGTATGTTCGACATTTTCTTGCCACCACATTGCCAGATTTATTATTTTAATATTCGTAAGAAAATAAATGATTAATCAAATGTGTAAAAATAATTTTAATTTCCGTTAAAGGAAAAGTCAAAATGCCCAAAATGATTTTGTTACAACAAAAAATTTCCATTAAACGGTGCTACTTCCAATTTAAAAAGGACAGACCAAATGTAAAAGAATGCGAGTCGATGTTGAGACTAGAGAATATCCGGCAACAATGTATCTATTCAGCAAATATAACCTTAAACTGAAAACAACTTAACCTAACACAAAAAGTGTCAATTTCCATGAGGGAGTTTTGTTGCCACAGAGGTTCTGCCAACAAAATTACTAGATGGTCATAGCCTCACCTGACCCAAAAAGATCGTGAACGGCTTATATGTAAGATAAGTTCTTACATATATTGCACACCAATCCAATTTGATTATTTTTAATCACGTGAGCCAGTTTGACAAATCAGATCACGCTTGAAGTGAAAACGACCCTAGGGTGATTTTCAATCACTATGGAAACTACCTAATTAAATTTCAGTAGTATCCTATGGCAAGTTGGTGGCACTGTAAATCTAAGTCAAATTCGAGGTTAGCAGGTTAGCTTTTCCGTCAGTCTGTGTCAAAACTGACGCAAAAGCTAACCTGATAACCTCAAATTTGACGTAGACATACAGTGCCACCAACATGATATTATTATAATGAAGTGTCAAATTAATTTGTCAGAAAATGGCTAATTTATTTAAGAACTTATCTTTCCGAATTCACCGCG
The DNA here is from genome assembly GCA_940337035.1 of Agriotes lineatus. NCBI lineage: Eukaryota > Metazoa > Arthropoda > Insecta > Coleoptera > Elateridae > Agriotes > Agriotes lineatus. Next base: position 156,330 of record CALNHX010000855.1, read on the forward strand.
GCCAGTGATAAATCCTTATAATTTTAACAAATAATATCCCTCAAGTGCGTTGCCTTTAAGAAATAACCCTCGGCTTCGCCTCGGGTTATTTCTAGGCAAGCACTTTCGGGTTGTTATTTGTCAAAATTATTGCGGGTGATTATCACTGCCCTTGGTAAATTATAGCTAAAAATACAGCGACGTCGGCTATTTTTACTCCACTGTCATATGCGTCATCTTGAGGTTTATAACACAATTCCGTCAATGTGACGTTTGTCTTAAAATTCTGTAGGTCGTGCGGACGATTATATGGATAAAATTAAAATAAAACCTTGTATTTTATTAATTGGAAACAAAGTAGTTAATTACACAAATCTTACCACAACCAAAATGACTGACACTAAATCATGTTTTACTATAATAAAATGGCTATCATACTTATTACTTCGACAAGAAGTGTACGAAGTATTGAAATTCCCTCATATCGAAAACCACTCTGAGTGAAATATCTCTAAAATTCATGCCAACCGACTAATGAACCCACTATATCAAATCTCCGTCACGGCTGTGCGGATCTTTTGGTGAAGACCCCAGCCCACTAGATCCCTCCCCCGTATTGGGAGGTGCCTAAACGTGCTGTGCGGGATATGTATGTTCGTATGTGTACACGATTCCGGTCGCCAGGAACCTTCCTGAAGTCTTGGATCGTTTTCATATGATAGGTCCTCCGACAATGAATGCAACATCAACTTTTGAGGTATGGTCGTCGGCAAAAAAAAGTTTTTTAGGGTTTTTTTTGATAAATAACTGGTTCATAACATTTCATTGTATTAGCGTAACGGAGTGATGTTGAGTGTCGAAGTATTCTTGGAAAGCACGGAAGGGGGCTTTTCTTGGGTGGGGGGTACCGTATATTTTATAATTTGTAATTGTAACACAGAAGCTTAGAGAAGTTCGACATTGACTGACCGATTGCGGCCACGTACAGTGTGTTTATTGTCATACCTATTGGCCCCAAAACTTAAGCAGCCGGTAAGACGTTAAAAACTTATTTATGTAAGTTTTTATTTCTTCTTTCAAATTCTCGTTCCATTTTCGAGTAATACTTCCTTGAAAATCATGAAATCTATGAGAAAAACCACCTGGTATTAAAAATGATAAAAACACGTACCTACCTTCTATCAATTTCATACCTGTCTCAGTGTTATTATTGGGCACTACAGCTGAGTTTGTGACATTGGAGTAAAAATGGCGACGATGGCAGAAGTTTCTCTTACATATACTGGCTCTGGTTACACCTACAGATTCCGTATATACTAAAAGATGAGTCATTGGATCCACAAATCAATGACCATATGATTTAACAAAAATGTATTTTATTCGCAATCACATTGTAATGTGTCAGTTTCATGACATGTCAACAACTGGGAACTAGATGATTACTAAAACTAGCCGGGAAATTATTACATACCTGAAGACTGGGTTGTTTTCATGGTAACAAAAATATTTGCTACATCAAGATATCTATTATTCAGAATACAATTGTAGTTATTTTAAAAATTAGATGATTGCGAATAAAATAGTATACATACCACCTTGAAAAGTTTCATTCCTGTCTCGAGATAAAGTTAACCTCGACGCTGCTCGTCTCGGTTAACTACTTAATCTCTCGACAGGAATGAAACAAGTATGCATAAAGTTTAAAATTGTCAGCAGTCCGGTACTCCATGGTTTGTGGATCCCAACGAAATCACCTATATTCTGTTCACGATCTTTCTATACGAAGATTGGCTAGGGGTTGGCTTTCTTAAGTTGCACATAAGTTGTGATTTGGTGTACAGTCGTGGAAAGACACCAAGTCACAACTCCTCTGTTTATCTACAGCAAACTTGATGAGAAAGAAAATTACTAGAAAATTGAAAGTCGTAACTAGATTCAGAGGAGTCTCTAGTATACCTGCAGCCGGGGTGCAATCCCATATGTCGCCCTGGGCTGTGGGTTAGGTGGTTACTAGTGGTAAGTGACTTCAATTGAGTGATGCTAAATGGGGAAGCATTCTTAATGTAAACCAAAAACTTTTATTTATTGTAATCGCAGTTTTTAGCGTACGGCACACAGAATAAGTTACAATAAAGAGATAAAACAATAGATGTACAGTTTTCACACTACAATTAGGTATTACACAGCAAATCGTTATACTGCGTTATATTCGTAGGTCAATTTCTTCTATCCGTGCTATCGCTACTGGGGTTGTTTGCAGGATGTTATACCAGTTTATGTGGTAAGCTTATAGATTAATTACCTACAATATTTTTCACAACCGTCAAAAAAGGGGACATTCGCGGATTGCTATTATGCGCGAAGTTTGCCATTTTTTAACGTATTAAAAAATGGAATATTTATTTACATTACCATTGACGACGTGAAAAAAGGCATTTCGCCCATTAGAGCGCCAAAAATTTTCGCGCACTACAGCGCGAAACAATAATGATATTCTTGTTTGAAGGTTGTAGAAAAAACATTGTTTATATTGTGAGCGTGAAATGTTTTATATTTAGAGCATTCGAATGACTTCTTTGACTCGACTATCGCCTCGTCAAAAGAAATAACATTCTCACTCTCTAAAATCATTAATTTCGCACTCTTAATACAAAAATGATTATTTAAGTAATATGTGGTACCTTTTTACAGCCAAAATAAGATTTTCTTATCGAAAATTCGTTAACAGTATCGTTTTTATATATATCGTAAACACATGCTTTGTGATTACAGTCTTCGTTATAATGCAACGATAAACAATTACGTCATGTAACAGAATTATCCTAGCACGTAAAGGGTAGAAATATAGTGTAGCTGAGAGCAAAGAAGAAAATAGAGCCAAAAAATCAAGCTTGTTGCAATCGTCGCTCGCATTGTTACGTTATGTTAGTACGTTTAGAAAGCCTGCCAGCTAGGCTATTTTGACATTTATTTCAATAGTTCGTATATTGCCCATTGGTGTTAGTTCACACAATTTGACGTTTCACATTTGAAAGCTTGTGTTTCGTTACAACATTTTTGAAAATGTCTCGTTGCATTCCTTCATGTGAAAATAGGGATAGGAAAAATGTCTCCTATTATTAATTTCTATGAAATATGGTAAATTTTTGAGTCTGGATAAATACTTGTAACGCCTCGTTTCAATTTTGTTTCAAAACCGGGTTAATGCATTTAACACCGATTTTCGGACCACCTTATAGCTATATTTTGTAGCAAAATAATTCAGTTTATCGAAGCAAGCGTGTGCATTCAGAGATAAATAGGTGTAACATTTCTTTGTCGCATTTCGATCCGAGTAGGCAACAGAAACAGTGCAACAGCTCGAATAGTATTGATTTTCCGAGAAACCGTTCTTGTTTTCAAGCAAACGAGACGCTTGCGGTATTAGTGTTTGCGTGCTCAGCTTTGGTAAGAGTGTTCTTCTGATTTAATTCTTTGCGTAGTAATTTTCGTCATTTAGGCTGGATTGCTCTGCGTCTTCGATCATCGAAATCGCTGCGATGCGTCTTCTACAATAATTAGGCCGTGGATACTTCTGCGAGCTTATTTTCGCTTTCTAATTTCTAATGTTTAGACCGGCTAGTATGGGCTAATATCGGCTAGTACGAGCTACTATGGGCTCACAATACAGTTAGTGAGGGCTTAAATTCAGCAACCTTGAGCTATTGTTTTGACTCTTAAGCTATGTACAGACTTGCAACTGCGCCGCGTCGCGAATCGAACCGCCAACCGCGCCGCACCAATTTGGACGGCAAGAGAACGCCGTCGCGAACCAGATAAGAGGTTGCAGAGCGCGGTTCACCGCGTTCCATCTCTTGTCGGTTTCTCGACGGAACATCAAAGGATAGTTGCGCGACAGCGTTGCACCAGTTTGGACAAGTCGAACGAACTTAGACGCGTGCGGGGATGTTTTTATTTTACCGTCCACTAGTATTCATTTATACGTCGTGCAGTAAGCATGGAGTGGTTGTTTGCCACCATCGTCCCTGCCGACGCTTTCGTTTCTTATACTTTCCTTCAAAGCATAGTGAATGTATATGTACGCAGCCGCTGCTATCTGCAATTGCACATCCATTTTTGTACACTCGAAGTTTTCACCACAATGAACCAGCAATTGAACTGAATGTCCCAGCTGTTTGTACATGGAACGCAGTTCTGTTGCCCAGATTTGTTGCGCAACGCGGTTCGGTTCGTTGGTACAAAAACGCCGCAAACGGCGCGGTACGTGGTTCGCGATGTGGTTCGTGACGCGGCGCAGTTGCAAGTCTGTACATAGCTTTATGAGGCTTATCAGATTCCCGATTGCGCTTCTGTACGTAGCTAGGAAATCCAGTTATGTGCTGCTTCCTTTTGATGCTGGCTTTTTTGAGTTGCGACGTTGGGATTCTGAGAATCATGTAGTCAAGTTTGCGTTGAGTTTTCATTCAAGAATGCAACGAACAGAATCTCTCCTGCCGATCGCTGGACTTCAGCCATTAATTAATTTTAATTACATGCCCTTATCTGCGTCTTTTTTAAACGAAAAAGGCATTATGCCGCAAACTATGTCAGTTCCTACTAAGATCTTAGCAACTCAAACTGAGCGTATCAAATCAATCTTTTGACTTAATTGTTTATTGCCGGTAAAGAGCGAGTACTTAAATATTTCGAAATTGCTGTAATAGCGTGTATACTATATCTCAGATAGCGCCTAGGCGTTGTGCGTTTATGTCAATTGCGATTCCACAGGTGTTAGCCTAAAGTTGTATTTTAAGCTATAACTAGCGAGTTTGGAAATTTTACTTGAATTGAAGTTTTTAACATGTTTGTGTTGTCAGTTTTGTCCCGATATGCAATTAAATGTGTGTGTGAGTTGGGTGACGCCAACTTTTGAATTTTGTTTTTTAATTGAATATTAAATATTTTTTTGACGGTTACTGTTTGTATTTCTTGTTGTTCGCCCTACATGGTAGGTGTTGATTTATTTTGCTAGCTAGGTTTGTTTTATATGTTGTGAGTAACGACTAGGAGTCCAATTCTTTTATTAATCTACTGTTCAATTTAAGAGCCTAGTTCTTACACCAAGCCATATTCTGCCTAGAGTTAAAAGAGCTAGCCGAGACCTTGACAACCCCTCGTTTGTGATCTGTCAGATGGTGTCAACCAGCGCCAATTTCATGAAGTTGCCAGGAGTTGCATGTTACCGAGATTTGGCTAGCTGGCAGGCTTTACAAAGACGCACTTTTTGTTAACCAACGCAAGCGACGGTTGCAACAGATTGAAGTACGCATACTGGCACGTTGATAAGAGATGTAGGATCATCGTCGCAAAGCGACAAATTCAGTCAGGCTTTATTTTCTTTGCTTTACTCTTGTATATTTTAAAGAAAGCAATTTTTAAACCTATATGAATATCGCAAAGTTGGCTAGTGAAGTGTTCATTAGAGCAGACTAATGGGGCCAGAAAGATGAAAATTATACCGACTATTTTCGTCATACACTTTAAGCCAATCAAATCTTTTAAATTTCTGAGATTCAACCAATCAGACCCCAATTATGCCATAATTTTGAACTAGTGCAAATTGCCTAGTCATCTAATTAGTGACGCGCATGAATTCTAATATTGGTAAACTGACAACGAAGTCCATGCAAAAATGAGACCTTATACGTAGTATGGAGGAGGTGATCTGAAGGGAAAAATACGGAGACATTGGAACAAGCAAGCATCATCACTATTCTCAAAAGTGACGACGACGCAGACTGTAATAACTACAGTAGCTCATCGCTATTAGATGTTACGCATAAAATACTTTCAAGTGTGTTGAAAATAATTTTAAAGCTTATTACAGACCTACAGTTAAAGGATTATCAGGCAGGGTTTAAGAAAAGGAACGCAGCAACGGATCAAGTTTTCATAGAAATAAATTATTACAACAGGAGTTTATTATACCTATCACAAAACCTTATAAATTAGAGGAAGATGATTCTGAAAAAGGTCACAAATAATTAATAATATAAACGCCCAGATATGTCCATCTATTTATGTATCCGCAACACTATGAAGCTAGATGTACAGTGAGGCACTGTAGCTAGATGTACAGTGCCTGTATATGAGACAGTGGCGACAATATAACTAAGCCACGCCCCCGCCGCCATATTTAGGAAATGTTGTAACGGGTGTTCATTTAAATTCGTAATCAGAGTCGCCTGTGATACATGTTTTACATTTGGCAGTACTGAAAACATTCGAGATTTGCAGGTTAAGTTGTGCGTCAGTCTGTGTCAATAACGAACAAAACCTAATCTACTAAGCTCAAATTTGACATAGACTGACAATACACTTTAGTACTGCCAAACGTATAACACGTATCATAAACGATTTAGCCTAAACATGGCGGCTGAAACCACGTCATCTAGGAAGCCAATCAAAAATAGGACACCTCATTGTCGCCACTGTCTATATAAAGGCACTGTAGATAGATGCAGAAACAGTATCTATAGGAGAGTACCGCCACGTCCGCCATGTTTATTCCTCTGACATATGCGTCACTTTGAGGTTTGTAACACAATTCCGCCAACGTGACGTTTGTTGGCAATCCAAAACTTTACTTGAAATTGGCAAGACTGAAAGTCTATGTCAAATTCGAGGTTAGCAGGTTAGGATTTGCATCAGTTTTGACACAAACCTATGCAAAACATAACCTGCTAACCTCGAATTTGACATAGACTTATAGTATTGCCAATTTCAAGTAAAATTTTAGACAGAACTGAATCAGTTATTGCTGATGGGAACAAAAATGGAGGCTATGGCGGCATTTTCACGGATCAAAGAATGGCGGTACTCTTCTATATACTCTGGCTCTGGATAGCATATTTAAAAATTGCCAAGACAGTTGCACAATTAATTAAAATGTGACATTGACATTTGTCGTGTTTTTACTCATTTTTCTCTTCGGCGGCTAATTCGAAATCGAGGACGTGGAAATGCCAAGGTGTTGTGTCGACAAGTATAAAAATAGTGGCAGAAAAGGATTTCACCTATTCAGATCTATCATTTTTTTCACTGTTTGCACTGAAACTTTAAATAGCAGTTGCTCGTACCATTTAGCAACTCTTTGTATTTTCATGTTCGCATCAGGTTTGCTCCACGATGTCGCTACTATTTGTAAATAAAGGGGCTATAGATAGATATACAGTGGCTTGATAGAGACAATGGCGACAATAGGCATAATTTGCCTCAAAATGGCGGCCTATGGCCTACTAACTTTAATAAATTGAACGTTTTTGAACTGTCATGGTTATACAACGTATGAATAATATGTTGGTGGCACTGTAAGTCTATGTCACATTTGAGGTTATTAGGTTAGGTTTTGCGTCAGTTTTGACACAAATTGACGCAAAACCTAATCTGCTGTCATATGCTGTTACCAAGAGCTTTTTATGTTCGACGATTTTTTAACAATATTAAATTTATTGCAAACTTTACACACTACAGTTTGTATATATTTACATAGTAGTTCTTCATAAAGGTCGTTCCCTTGGTTTCTGATTTACAATCGATGCATTCTGAACTACAATTGATGCACAAGACGAAGAAGAATCCACTGAACATACTAGAAATAATGAAGTCGATCATACTGAGATAAATGTTAAAGAATCAGATGGGCAAGATGGAAATGAAGAGGTAACGTACGATGAGGAAGCAGCTGAATCCCCGCCAGCTGTAAACAGGAAAGGAAGAAAATATATTTCCCCTGCACGATACTTAAATTAAAGATCTGGTGTGATACACGCACACAACTTCCTTTTACAGTGATTTTATAAATAGCCAAAAATGTGATTTTTAACTTTTAAGCATTTGTAAAAAATTTTCAAAATTTGCAAATTCTACAGAAACTGTACAAAATAGAGCGTTAGTGTAAAAGACAAATTTTCTCTGAAATTTTTAAGCTGAATTCAAAAATGTAATAATATACCGGGTGTTCTATTTCAAATAGGAGTTACTAAAAGAAATATGAAAAGAAAACAAACGAAACCCATTTTAGAGGTATTCAGCTGAAAAATCAGCTATTTCACATCAATGCACATTAAAAATGTAATAAAAATGTAAAGTTTTAAAAAAATCGTTGAAGCCGCTTTCAAAAAATGAAAAAAACTGAAAAATCACAAGAGTAAACACCATATTTCCGGTTATGCGATTTTCTTTAAAAGCTTGCTACCGCATCTAGATAGTACACGAAACATATATATGAAGTTTCAACGCCATACCTCTTTTTGTTCTTGAGATATTCTGTTCACAGACGCACAGAGAGACACACAGACAGACCAATGAACAAAAACGTGTTTTTTTTGGGTTCAGGGGACTCTAAAACATGAAGAACTGTTGAAAACGCAATTACGAATTTTTGGGGTGAATCCAATACTTTCTTTATCGTAAAAGCAAGTAAAAACCAAATTTTTGTAATTTTTTCTTTATTCGAATCAAAATCTAAATTTCGCGTCAACTCTAGGTATAATGATGTTAAATTATAATCTTTAGCAAAAATATCATTTGGAAGTAGGCAGAGTTGCCGCGAAGAATTAGTTACTATAAAGATACTTTGATAGCTGGCAATGACATTTTTTTATGTAAGTATGTAGTGTCGGTAACCCCATTTTATCTTGCGGTGTAGAGGCTGGTGGTTTATACGCTTGCGTATGGCGGTACAATGTACATTACATTTAACAAAGCAAAACTTATATTTTATGGCACATTTAATACCAAAAGATCATCAATTGTAGAACATCGAAAGGAAGTTATATCACATTTTTTTAGAGCTATGGCGCCACTGTTCAATCTTGTCACTGCTGCTCAATTTTTCTATTAGGGTCAGTTTTACAATGCTAGTATTAACCAAGGTATAGTTATACCTGGAATATATTTATGCCATAACTTATACTTCGAATAGAATTGCAAATGTTCTACCAGGCAATTTTATTCCCAGGTTAGCTATTCTTAGGACAAGCTGTAATACTTCAACGTTGGTAGCCCTAAAACGTTAAACATTGTCATATTGTCTAAAATTTTAGATCTAGTGACACTGGTGGACAAAGACATAACCTCATATTCGCAACATTGCATCGTGTTCGCAGCATAGTTCAGTTCGTTCAAGTATTGTTGTTTTACTGTGTACTTTGGGTTAGTGCATTATTCCAAATAAAGGCGATAAACGCAATCGGTGCAGCAATTTTCTAGTTGGTTTTTGTAACTTAAATCTAATAAAAAATTGTCCATCATCAAGATCATAGAAATAATTGAATCTCCGCTCCATGATTTTGCTCTACTTGGTCTATTGCAAGACCTAATTTATTATCTTCTCTTCATCATCCGATTCAAACACACGCACATTATACTCAGCCATCATAAACAACAATAACATTTTAAACTTGTCAGAAGTTGAGGTTAAAATATGCATTAGCTGATTACTTATTCCACAGGTAGCACAGTGTACGCCCCTACAACGACCGGATAAGTTATTCCTCATTTTATGCCAAAAATAGCTTATTTCTTATTTATTCTGTACTTGTAGAACAAGCTGCTTCAGTTTATACCAGGAATATCACTATTCGCGGTATAAATTTACATTGTAAAACCGGCCCTTAATCATTTCTGGTAATTTTAGATAAATGTTCAATTTTAATATGATTTCACAACTCGTATTTTTCTAACATTTGAGATGACCGGGGCTCTAATTCTCTGTATTTTTATTTGAAAATGTGAAAACAATATTTAATTTAATGTAACTGTTAATCAATTATCGCCTTTCAATGAATTACGGCTGTTCAAAATGAGATGTAATATTTTAATGCACAAATAAATGGTTGTATGCCCTTTTTAATATTTCATTCAACTGCAAATTCAATGGACTAACGCTCAGGTGAGATCAGAATTGTACTATACTTTCAAGTTTGATCTGAATTTCACTATCTCAATTCAAAGTCGGTAGTTCAAATGTGCGGTTCTTAGTAGGTAGGTCAAATAATTGTCCAACTGGCAGATGACACAAATTTGTGGATAGTGCAAACTGCGTATCTGAACGTTTTAAAACTCGTGGAAATATTGTAAAAAATGCGTCAGGTAAGTCATTTAAATTTTTCCCGCGTGGCAACTAAACTCGTCTGTTTTAGAATGACGTCACGACTGCTCATTCGATGTTTAGAAGCGGAAACGACGCTACTTCTAGCAATTGTTTTTAGGACGCTTGGCCCTTGTCGCTGAATTTGCAAATTTTAATGGTGCCACTCGATTTTTCAGTATTTAGAACGTCGCTGGAGCCCTGGAAACGCGCTAAACTTATTCGTCAAGGTTTTTTCTCGCAGTATACTGCGTATCCGGCTCTGATGCATACATTTCAGGCACCCTACCTTGTTAAAACTTCGGCTCGCTCTGCAACGTAAATGCCCGTAGGTGATGCTGCACGGATTTCCTGCTGGAGGCGGTCCCCTCGCTGCAAATGTTGACGGTGGCCCTCTTGCAGACTCTGCCAATGTCTTGGAGTACTGGCCTCTGGCTCGGGATGCTTCCTTTTACCGTGAACAAAGCTGGAAAATGCCAGTTGAAATCGCTGCCGATGACCACGGAATGGGATCGTAGAATTTTCACATTTAATTGTGGTGTAAAGCTTCACAAACATTCTCATATGAACACTGACACATTGGTAATAAAATGCAGTAATTTTTACTTGTTAATATGCTCGTTTATTATGATACATTTGTAATTAAAACTGGAGCAAATTTCTTAGAAACTTAAAGTCAAATTAATTTCAATTGTTCTTCTGTTTTTTACAATCTAGCATCAGGTTGCTAAGTTACCGAATTAAGTTTTGATACAAAAAGGTTACAAAAGGAATAAAGTTTGATACATAAAATTAAAATTAACATTACTTAAATCTAAATTATTCTCTTTACGCTTATAATTAAAATTGTCTCTTTGCGATTGCACACACAAACGTTATTTTAAAAGTCACTGCTTTGTTCTGTTTCACTTTGTTTTTAAATGCACTAATTATTGAGTTCCGCACTTTCATGTCTCCCGCCACAATTTGTTGCCAATATTTAGCAATTGCTCTCTTGCAAATTCTTTCTATTCTGCTTCATATCGGTTTACCATCTTATGCTTTGACTTAATAAACTTACGCTCTGTTAAAATTGCAGCCAACAAACCATTTGTGTTAAATACATTTTATGCGGTTTGGCTTTGCATGTGCACAAACCTTTCTTTAATTATTAATTCACGAACCAATTCAAAACCCTCTGAACATGCCTTGTCTTAGCGTGCCTTTCTCTACTAATTATTGGTTCTCGCATTTAATTACCGATGCATTTACTATTTTACTTTTGTTTAATATTGCAGTTATTTAAAATACCTCATTTGAATCAGTCGATTATCCTGCATTGCAGTCAGAGCCAAGTCGTGGGTTTAATACCACTTCACATTATCACTGCTGTTTTAACTTAGTTTCACTTTCTTTGATTGTTTGTTGCTTATACAGGATCTGATACTCGTTGCTTCAACATTAATATCTTTTTTGGGATTAACTAAGAATCTCTGTTATTATTAGAGGCGGAATAAAATAGCTTGGACATGTGCTGTTAACTTTTCGGTAGCAATACGACAGATAAAACAAGCAAGTATTAAAAGTCTCTCTCGATTCCTGATCAAGATAAAAATGCCATTTTAATTTGATGTCACAGCTTATTGAATTTTCAAAATATAAAGAAACAACATAGGCATTTTTACTTTTTACATATATTAAAATGTATTGTATAATCGTCAGAATTAATTAATGGCAATTATTTTTCGAGTTACAATGAACAACTTCGTTTTTCATATGTAAAGTGTAGATGGCTAAGGCACCACCTAAAGCATATTTTTTACAGTTTTCAAATATACATACTTTGCCATAGGTGACATAAAGCGCACACAATTTTCTTCTAGCATTATTAATAATTGACATTAACAAACAAAAAAATTAAACACACTGTACATTAAATACTGCAATTGACTTGAAATTTGTATTTACACTGTGGGCTTTTTATCTTGTTAGAACACATATTACGTCCAGCGATTTTTCATGAGTGTTTAATATTTTGATAACATCTTAAACTAGTGATGGGCTTATTCGAATGAAAAAGAACCGGTTATCCGGTTATTGAAATAACCTATGTAACTCGGTTTTCGTTCCAAGTGTTCAAATGAAAAATAACCTCATGCTGATACGTACTACGCTTTGAATATAAAACCTCTATTCAAAGGTACTACGTGCCATATCTCAGCGACCTACGCAGTGCTCAAAATTCTGTAAATATAAATACGTCATAACTCATAAACAAAGCAGGCTGTACTGGAAACACCATTTGGTTATCGCGTACCTACCTCCTATCATAAAAAATATCAAATCATCAAATTCTGGGGACCTGAAACCTAAACGCCTAAAAACTGCAAACGCATCAAGCTATAAAACAATTTTTTATTTGCTTACATCTCCAAAGGTTCAATACAAGAGGCGGCGCCTTTAACCCGCCCGATCGATAAAGATAAACGTTTACCCCTGTTCTTATTGCGATTAGCAAGCAGTCCCGCATATTTCTTTCTTTCTACACTTCTTAATAAATACCTCTTAATTTCCAATACATAACACATAATGTACGGTCGGCGCCTTAGAAATCGGGCACTACACACTATTATGATATATTTTGCATGTATTTTTTAGGTGTAAAACTGGGTTTTTACAGTTATTATGGTTTTAATTGTTACGTCAGATTTTTTATTGTTTGTCAATTATGAAATGCCATCTCACATTAATGAAGTAACCGGAGCAAGAATACTCCAAAGACTAGAAGAACATACTACGTGTCCCGATTTCTATGGCGCCGACCGTACATATTATGTTTTGGTTCCTCTGCTATCTGCAAGTTATGATGTCGATGCAGATGACGGTGAACCGCCAACCGGCAAACCGGCTGACTTAATCGAAACGAATCGAGAGCCAAAATTTATTCGAATGATTATTCAAATAATCATTCGGTTATTAATATCATTCGAATGCAAATAATTCGGTTATGAAAATTGTCCGGTTATGCCCATCACTATCTTAAACACTCATGAAAAAACGCTGGACGTAATGTTTTGTAATGAGATAAAAAAACCACAGTGTATACTGCCGTATTTCTCCACATTGACCATTAGTTAAGCTGTTTCTAAGTGCCTATTCACATGCTAGAATAAATCACATTTCTGTGCCATTTAGATTCACAAATGGCACATATGTTTTCTCAAAATTTTATTTCATATAATACTGTACGGGCTACATATCTATGACAGTTTTATTTATATAGTAGGCACACACAGTACAGCAATAATATAGTATGATCAAAAATTATTTACATCCAGTATGGCTATGGAGTAGTTCCTAAATTATAAATGCAGCTATAAGTCACTTAAAAATCAAATGACATTTATCCCTCCGTTCCACGGGTGGGGCCTAAAAAGCCAGGCGAAATTAAAAATTTGGTGTAACTTTTTTAAACAAACATTTATTTTCTTAAGCTCCTATGTACCTTTCAGGTGTTTGATGGGACAAGTTTTTATTAAATTATTTTTAACTTATCATCTTTTGTATAAAAATGGCAGGGATGTTGGGCCTGTGAGGCCCAACCCGTGCATTCGTGTTACTTACAACCAATCGCTGTTTTTGTAAATTACGGTTTATTTGTTATATAAATCCCAGTAGTTCCCGTAAATATAAAGTAACAGTGCTTATTTGTTCCATACATCTCGGGGAAAAACCCTCTCATATGTAATTTACAAAATGCTGTATTTACAAATTCAGTGTTTTAGACTTCACTTGTGTACCGAGAAAGTGTGTAGTACATTTTAAATAAAAGTTATTATTTGTTTTATAATCTCGGGGAAGTCCCTTTATTCCTACGAATAATATTGTCAGTATAAAATCAAGTTGAAGTAACCTGTGCATTTTGGTTCTTTTCGAACTTTGGTTACGTATTTGTGTAATTGTGTTTATAAAGGTTACAAAATGTGTGATTATGAAGCATATATTCAACGTCTAACAGCTCTTTATGATGAAGTTCTGACTCCAGATGCCAGTGAAGATTCTGAAGAGGAGGAAGGAGGATACATCGCTGTTACTGTGGAAGAACTTGTAAACGAAATGAAACTGATACTTAGCAGGAAGATAAAAAAGATACAGATGAAGAAGATAAAACCTCTACTGCTTCCCAAAACACCAATAGAAGTTTATATTTCTTTGGGAAAGATGGTACCAAGTGGAGAAAGCACGCTCCACCTCAAAATATTCGTACACGAAGACACAATATCGTTACTCGTCTACCAGGAGTCTTGGAAAATGCCAAAAACGCTGTTACGCCAATTAATTGTTGGTTGCTATTCTTTGAAGATATTTTCAACATCATTGTAAATACAAACTTATATATTAATAAAATATCCCCAAGATATAAAGACAGGTATGATGTAACTCCCACTGACATCGAAGAAATCAAGGCTTTGATTGGATTACTTTACCTAGTTGGTTCTCAACATGGAGGGGGCAAAAATCTATCAGAATTTTGGTCTCTAAACGGTTTAGGCGCGGCAATATTTCCTGCTGCTATGTCTCAATGCAGATTTGTGTTTTTACAAAAATGCATACGCTTTGACTATACTGATACTAGAGTGTAACGATATGTACAAAAGAATATATTCTGTTGGTGAATACGTCACATTAGACGAAATGTTTTGGTCATTCAGAGTGCGGTGCAGCTTCCGTGTTTACATACCAAATAAGCCCTGCAAATTTGAAAATATTTGCTACCATGGATTCCCGAACATTTTACTGCTTACATATGGAAATCTATGCAGGGGCTCAACCAGATGGCCCGTTCAAAATTGATAATTCTTCAGGCCTGTGATTCAAAGAATAACACAACATATTTACGGAACTGGTAGAAACGTCACTATAGACTGTTGGTTTACAAGTATACCGGCTATGAAGGAACTGTTGGATGTACATAATCTTACAGTCGTTGGTACAATCATGGCCAACCGAAGAGGACTCCCACGTGAAGTGACGCATATTAAGGACAGACCTGTTAATTCATAACTTTTTGCATTTGGTGATAAAATGACGTTAGTTTCACATGTACCTAAACGAAACAAAAACGTGCTGCTCCATGCATCACAATGATAGAATGATGACACTGGTGACCAAAAAAAAACAGAAATGATTTCTTTCTATAACAGGACAAAAAGCGGAGTAGATGTATTTTATATTTTGTGTATATCAAACAGTATTCGGTTATTATTTGTTTTTTCTAGTTACTGAATGTTTATTGTTTAGCATATGAAACATATTATTTTAATTTTTTTATAACATTAGAAATACACTTAATACTTATAAGAACATATAAAAATGTAAGGTAATCTTCAATAAATAAAAAAATTATATTATTTCTTTTTTCTGTGACTGCTTTTTCATAGATGATGGCAAAAGAAGTGGTTGTAACTATATATAACAATATAACAAAATATTAGTAGTTTATCAACAAAATAACGAAAATTATATAATGGGCCTGTAAGGCCCAACCCGTGGAGCCGTGTAATTCTAAAACCACCCGTGGAACGGAGGGTTAAGTATACACATAGTTGCATTCATAAATTAGGAATTCCACAGCCATACTAGATGAAAATAATTTCATCACCTTACTCCAAAAGTACACAATGTAAATTATGAATATTTACAGCCACCAACACTAAAATGGCGGATACGGTGGTTTTACTGTAACTACTGTATTTAGCTAACTTCTACAAAAGTCGCCAGTATGAACTGCAAAAGTCAATACAAATTCATTGATAAACAATATCCACAAAAACTTTTAAAGTTTTTCTACTTTATGCATCTTCATATGAATCACTAATGTACGTTTTTGCGCTGCTTTATATTCGCAAGTTAAACAGGAATAAGGTTTTTCTCCTGTATGTGTCCTCATATGTCTAACTAAATCACTTTTTTGCGCTGCTTTATAATTGCAAATAGAACATGAATAAGGTTTTTCTCCTGTATGTGACTTAATATGTTTAACTAAATCATTTTTTTGCGCTGCTTTATAATTGCAAATAGAACATAAATAAGGTTTTTCTCCTGTATGAGCTCGCAAATGTTGAATGAAGTTACCTTTCACTGCTGCTTTATAATCACAAATAGAACATGAATAAGGTTTTTCTCTTGTATGTGTCCTCATATGTCTAACCAAGCAATCTTTCCGTGTTGATTTATAGTCACAAATAGAACATGAGTAAGGTTTTTCTCCTGTATGTGTCTTATCATGTTTAACTAAATTACCTTTTTGCACTGCTTTAAAATTGCAAATAGAACATGAATAAAGTTTTTCTCCTGTATGTGTCATAATATGTTTAACTAAATCACTTTTTTGCGCTGCTTTATAATTGCAAATAGAACAGGAATAAGGTTTTTCTCCTGTATGTGTCCTCACATGTCTAACCAAGCAACCTTCCCGTGTTGCTTTATACTCACAAATAGAACATGAGTAAGGTTTTTCTCCTGTATGTGTCTTAACATGTTTAACTAATTCACCTCTTCTCGCTGCTTTATAATTGCAAATAGAACATAAATAAGGTTTTTCTCCTGTATGAGTTCGCATATGTTGAATGAAGTTACCTTTCACTGCTGCTTTATAATCACAAATAGAACATGAATAAGGTTTTTCTCCGGTATGTGTCCTCATATGTTTAACCAAACAATCTTTCCGTGTTGTTTTATAGTCACAAATAGAACATGAATAAGGTTTTTCTCCTGTATGTGTCTTATCATGTTTAACTAAATTACCTTTTTGCGCTGTTTTAAAATTGCAAATAGAACATGAATAAGGTTTCTCTCCTGTATGAGTTCGCATATGTTGAACGAAGATGCCTTTCTCTGCTGCGTTATAATCACAAATAGAACATGAATAAGGTTTTTCTCCCGTATGTGACCTCATATGTCTAACTAAATTATGTTTATAGGTTGTTTTATACTGGCAAATTGGACATGAGCGAAACTGTATCATATTGATCTTTATATTTTCCGGGGAATTACTACTATCTTCTGCTTCATAATCGCAAACCTTAGCAACATCTGGTTCTTCAGAGGGGCTTCCACTTGCTGCACACGTAACAAGGAATTCATCTTTTAAATCAACTTGTTCCTGTTTAATAGCCAACCCACGATAAATCGCGTTGTCGGTATTGCCTTCAACGTTCTCTTGCTTTACGTCTACGTATCTAACTATTTTATTTTCATCCAGTTTCCCCAGTGGTTCCTGTACCATGCGTGTCATTGCATTATACGAATTATATGCAACCAATTTATGTTGCACCTCATTCTTGTTATAAATTATGACAAGTCCGTATTTATTAACTGCAATATCTGAAAACAAGACAAAACGAAATTTAGTGAAGTTTATTTTTTAAAATAATAGCACACATCCTATGTCTGAATTCTATCTTTTTACTTACATCGAATACAATAATTGCACTGAAAGAATCGCCTTATACAGAAAATGGGATAGCAGCAAAAGTAAATGTACGATAACAGAGAAACCACAATTATTAGAAACAAATAGCAGAGCCGCAGGATTGCTCCAAGAATGATAACACATGAAGTGGTGGTAGTGTAAAGTCTAAAGTCCCTGCTCTAGTTGGTGATTTCCAGCAAAGAATATTTACATAGGTATCTGATATGTAAATATTCTTTGATTTCCAGTGCAGTCGTCATCCAAGCAGAAAGCAGGGGCGTATCAGGGTAGGAAGAAATTATTTTATTGTTGTATTTCCTACTATGTCTCGCTTATTTCAATTTTTACTTCCTTTTACAATAAAGGAAGTATTGGATTCACCCCAAAAATTCTAAATTGTGTTTTCAACAGATCTTCACGTTTTAGAGTCCCCTGATCTCAAAAAACATATTTTTTTTCATTGGTCTGTCTGTGTGTCTGTGTGTGTGTCTGTCTGTCTGTCTGTGAACAGAATATCTCAAAAACGAAAAGCGGTATGGCGTTGAAACTTCATATATAAGTTTTGTGTACTATGTATATGAGACAGCAAGCTTTTGAAAAAATCGCATAACCGGAAGTAGATGTTGACTGTTGTGATTTTTCAGTTTTTTTCGATTTTTTCAAAAACGGCTTTAACGATTTTTTTTAAACTTTACATTTTTATTAAATTTTGAATGTGTATTGATGTGAGATAGGTGATTTTCCAGTTGAATACTTCTAAAATGGGTTTCTTTTGTTTTTTTTGTCTATTTTTTTTATTAACTCTTATTTTAAATAGAACACCCGGTATATTATTACATTTTTGAATTCAGCTTAAAATTCCAGAGAAAATTTGTCTCTTCAACTAACGCTCTATTTTGTACCGTTTCTGCAGAATTGTAATTTTTGAAAATTTTTGACAAATGCTTAAAAATTTCAAATCGAATTTTTGGCTAATTATAAGATCACTGTAAAAGGAAGTTGTGTGCGTGTATCACACCAGATTTTTGTAAATGGTGTTTGCTTGGGGTTGTAAGACAACATCGAGTGTATAGTTTAATTTAAAGTAACATTTTTCGGGCAACCACGTGTCTTGTGGATGTGACTCAATCAAGTGACGATTTTACCTTAATATATTAATGCTACTACAGTACCATTATTTTAATTAAGTTTTAACAGTACTTTGCTATTTATATAGTGGTTTTTTGAGGTTAGAGTGGGTGTAACTGGGTCTACACGAATACAAATTTAGAAAACAACTATAAAATCCGTTATTCTACGTTGTATTTTGTCAGCCTAATATGGTGCTATTTCTCCTTAACCCCCCCCCCCCCCTTCCATTCTACAACAATATAGTAAATTAAATTAAAGAAAGTTTCAACTTTACAGAAGGAGCACTAGTTAAATATTCCATTTCAGGCAACTCACATTTCTTTGTCTTTGTCGTCTTCTATAGTCTATTTATGTTGTATTTTTTTATTTAAGAAATTGTAGTATTGAAACTACACGGTGTTATAGCACTTACTATAATTAACATGTATTTATAAATATGTATTCATTTTTGAGTAACGGCAAAACTAAGTTTTAAATCGTAGTTTGCCAGGTGTTAATTTTTCAAATATAGTCATAAGGTTTTCCAGGTTATGATGCAATAAAAGTTAAGTAATCTATGGAACAGTACATATGTGTCGCCTGAGCGCTACACCCAGAGCCAGTATATGTAAGAAAATACAGCCACGTCCGCTATTTTTACTCCACTGTCGTATGCGTCACTTTGAGGTTTATAACACAATTCCTTCAATGTGACGTTTGTCTTAAAATTCTGCAAGTCATACGCGCGATTATATGGATACAATTAAAATAAAACCTTGTATTTTATTAATTAGAAACAAAGTAGGTAATTACACAAAACTCACTACAATCAAAATGACTGACACTAAATCATTTTTTACTATAATAAAATGGCTATCATACTTATTTATAATTTGTAATTGTAACGCAGAAGCTTAGAGAAGTTCGACATTGACTGCCACCGAATGCGCCATGTACAGTTTGTTTATTGTAACACCTATTGTCCCCAAAACTTCAGCAGCCGGTAAGGTGTTAAAAAACTTATTTATGTAAGTTTTTTATATGTTGTTCAAATTCTCGTTCCATTTACGAGTAATACTTCCTTGAAAATCTTGAAATCTATGAGAAAAACCACCGGGTATTAAAAAAGGTAAAAACACGTACCTACCTGCTATCAATTTCATACCTGCCTCAGTGTTATTATTAGATACTACAGCCGAGTTTGTGACATTGGAGTATAAATGGCGGCGATGGCAGAATTTTCTTTTACAGGTACTGGCTCTGGTTACACTTAAAGGTCCTATATTGTAATAGCTCCACGTTGGGATAGCCATAAATATGGGATGACAAACACTACGTTTTGTGCTATACAAATCTACAATGAATATACCATTCTATTTTTAAAATTATGCAATACATTTGAGACTCTCATTAGGGTGGGTTTATTAATCAAGTTATCTATTTTTTTTATATTCTACATTTTATATGAATTGTTAACCAATGACTGTTATTAAATGCCAGTTTGACTTTTAACCAGTATAAAAGCACAACACTATCAAAATTGACAAATATCCTTTCCCTTTCACAAATCAATGACTAATTCACCAAAGTAAGTACTGTTATTAATTTATTTTACTCAATTAATTGTTTTTCTTATTCCTTATTAGAACTAACTACAACAAACCTGACTTCCTTTCAACTTTTCAGGTACTCACTTCAAACACCATTGATCCTGACACTTCTCAGCTAAATTCAAGGTCAGCCTATCCTCGATGTACATTCAAACAACCAAAGAACTCCCAAAAGTGAAAACTCCAGGCTCCTGCAGATCCTACTTCACTCCTTGAACTCCTCGTACAAGACCGCCAACATCAGCCCTCTGATAAACTCCAACTAACAGATAATACCCAAACTAATTTCCTTTGTCCACAGCTCCTATCCTGTCGTAACCAAACCACGCCAACAACCCCAGTAAACTGATTCCAGTCCTCTGTAGAATCCTCAACTCCAATAATGAATGTCAATTATACCTTGCAATGCACCAATAAATCCAAATCTATTCAACTATTATCGTCTTCTTCTTCTTTGTGGCTAATTAAACTTCACCGATTGTATACTCACATCAACTCTAGTTTACATTTTCACCTCGTAGATTTTTTATTTGATCTAAATAGATTTTTTCTTATCTTCCATCACCATTACGAAATACTCAAATGTTATAACTTTTCAAATAAAATTCCAATTTACGTTTAATTTAATCTGCATTACCAAATTCAATTTAGCCAAAATTTTTTTAATTTTTCTAAATTTGATTGTACAATATACCAATTTTATTTCTTTTAATTTTAATTTAATATAATTTATGCCAGCGCATAAAGCACCAGCTTCTACACCGCAAGGTAAATGAGGTTACAGATTATACATACATACATACATAATTGATCTTTATGTATCACAATAATATATACTAAAAGATGAGCCATTGGATCCACAAATCAATGACCATATGATTTAACAAAAATGTATTTTATTTATTTTATTAGAAACAAGTATGCATAAAGTTTAAAATTGTCAGTATCCCGGTACTCCATGGTTTGTGGATCCAAAAGAAATCACCTATATTCTGTTCACGATCTGGACGAAGGTTGGCTAGGGATTGTCTTTATTAAGTTGCACATTAAGTTGTGATTTGGTCTATAGTCGTGGAGAGACACCAAGTCACAACTTCTCTGTTTATCTACAGCAAACTTAATGAGAAAGAAAATTACTAGAAAATTGAAAGTCGTAACTAGATTCAAAGGCGTCTCTAGTATACCTGCCGCCGGGGATCAGTCTCATACGCCGCCCTGGGTTCTGGGTTTGGTGGTTAGTAGTGGTAAGTGAATTGAATTGAGTGATGCTAAATAGGGAAGCATTCTTAATGTAAACTCAAAACTTGTATTGACTGTAATCGTAGTTTTTAGCGTGCGGCACACAGAATAAGTCAAAATAAAGAGATAAAACAATAGATGTACAGATTTCACACTACAATTACGTGTTATTACCCAGAAAATTGTTATATTGCGTTATATTCGTAGGTCACTGTATTCTATTTATTCTATCGCTACTAAGGTACCTTGCAGGACGTTATTCCAGTGTCCTTGTAGATTAATTACAATATTTTAAGTAATATTTGGTACTTTGTCACAGCCAAAATCAACTTTTCTCATCGCAAATTTATTAACAGTGTCGTTCTTATATATATATACGCGTGTTGTGCTGGCAATTCGTCTGCAATTGGTATTGTGGTTACAGTGTTCTTCATAATGAAAAGATAAGCAAGTACTTCATGCAGCGGAATTATCCGAATACGTAAAGGGTAGAGATATAGTGCAGCTAAGAGAAAAGAGTAGAGTAAACCAAAAAAATCAAGCTTGTTGCAACCGTCCCGTCCCCCGCATAGTTAGGTTATGTCAGTACATTTGCAAAGCTTACCAGCTAGACTGTTGTGACATTTATTTCAATAGTTCGTATATTGCCCATTTGCTCTCGTTCACACAATCTGACGTTTCACATTTGAAAGCTTGTGTTTGGTTAAAACATTTTTGAAAATGTCTCATTGCATTCGTTCTTGTGGAAATAGTGTGTTACGGACCAAAAGTCATTTATAAGTAACTAAATATTATATACTACTTAATTGAAACTATACGTCAAGTTTTGGATTTCCATGTATTTATATTCCTAATTAATTCGGTGTCAGTTTGGTTGCATACTCAATGTTCTCCGTATTTCCTAATATTGGTTTCTTATCTTATTTCCGCCATTTGCTATTTTGTGCTGCTGTAAAAAGGATGGCCAAGCGAGTGACGTTTGTGAAATCAAATGTACTATTTTTGTATTTGGGATTTTTCGCAATCATCCTATATTGAAAGGTCACGTTTGGGTTTTGTATCCCTCAGGAAGCATGAAGGATGTCCCTGAAGGAGGTATTTTGGCAATTTCTCAAGATCAGATTTTGTTCTAGATTTTACCTGCGGGGCACATGATCACTTCGGCAAAGGTGGGGGCTGAATATCGAAACGGTATGCCTAACTTTCTTTTATACCTCATGCGTAGGATTCTATTGTGTTGCATGTAATGGTAGCTCCCCCTTCTCGTACGGTTGAATTTCGCGGAGCGAACACTTAGCTCCCTCGAGCCTTATCGAGAGGGTTTCCTGTATGCAGCCACCAGAGGTCTGTTTAAGCTAGTTTATTATCCTGCCTGCGTTAGGATTGGACTCAACATAACCTGTAGTGACGGAATTCGTTTTTAATTTGTTTATATCTTGTGCTAACGTATATTTATTTGGCAAACATTAGACTGTCGTCGTAATAACATGAATTTAGCATAAACGTGGTCCTTATCTAGTAGACTAAGTTTTACCAGTTATTGAGGTTACTTGTTGATAAATTTATTCTGGAACACTTAACTGGTTAGCTGTTTACAATTTCATCTGTTAAAGTAATTTGTGGATGTGTCTTCTGCACCACCCACGTTATTATTATTTGTAATTTAGGTTCTTGTGAAGCAATGTTGCTTGCTGGTTGTGAAATTTAAGATTTGGATAATCACGCCATGCTAATGACTGTTTAACATGGTTGAATTACTCACGTTAGTGCCGTACTTGCAAGATATTGCTTTAATTAGTTCGAGTCATTGAAACTGATGATACATATCTGAACCAAGATCTTGGGTCTGTAGGACCTTGCTGCCAAATAATTATGACATCTGAATAATTTTTGCATGTGTGGATATAGGGTTATGGTCAACTCTTAGTCAAAATTTCACTGTTAATAACTTTACCATGGTCATATGCTTTACCGTGTAGTTCTCTGGTAATGCAAATTTCCACTTTGGCATTCAGTTTGTAGTTTCTTTATTTGCAGTAAACATTCGCACATTCACACTTTAATTATTTAAATCATGTATAAATATTTTGGTTAGTTTTTAATACAACTTCTGCTACTGTCATATGAATTGTGATATTTTAATCTGGTTTGCCATGTATGTGTACTCTGTTTATTTGTATATGTACTACCTATTCCGATATTATACTGCTTTGACATCAATCCCTGCGTATCTGATTTGTGCCTTTGCCGTTACCTTTAATTTTCAGGTTTGGTTAGTAGCGCCTTGTACTTGCTACTTGACGCCCATAATTTGCTTTCAGCTAAAGATTTGAGTCTTTCGTTTTACCCACGACCAGCTCCGGCTGGGAAGTCGGTTGCCTTTGCTTTTTCTCCTTTTACAGTCAGAGTGACGGTAACAAGTGGTAGGAAAAATGTCCAGCATGAATATCCTTAAAATATGGTAAATATTAGTGGCTTGCTAAAGACTATCACGTAAAGGGAAAAATATGTGATCTGTGAGATGGTGTCAACCAGATCCAATTTCATGAAGGGCCATAAGTTGCATATTACCGGCATTCGGTAATCAAGAAATTGAGACAGGCTTTATTTTCTCTGCTTTTAGTCCAGTAAAATGGTAGAAAATATGGGAAACCTTTTGGTGGAGTTTTGATATTTTGTTATTATATGTTTTTAAGTCGCTGTACACGAATATCAGGTTTGCCAACAAAAATTTTGACCGGAAACATGTTGTTTTAAGCAAAAACGATGTAAAAACTGCTCTCGCGGCTGAACGATTGGTCAGAGAAAAAACCTCAAACACATAAAATGTAGAAAATTTTGTCTTCTTTCATTTCATATAGATTCAACATTTACGAAAACTGGATAGCTTTTGGATCATTTTAGAAAAACTAAAAAAAGTCGGGTTTTTACACCGTTTTTGCTTAAAAACGTGTTTCCGGTCAAAATTTTTGTTGGCAAACCTGATATTCGTGTACAGCTACCCAAAAAACATATAGGAACTAAATATCAAAACTCCACCAAAACTTTCCCCTATTCGCCTTTTTTGAGCACTATTTGATTGGACTATTTGCTTTTGTATATTTTAAAGACAGCAAATTTTAAAACTGACACGAATATCGCAAATTTGGCAGGTGAAGTGTTCATTAGAGAAGCCTTGTGGGACCAGAAAATTGAAAATTATACAGATAATTTCTGGGAAAGGTAGGCATCTTTATTTGTTATTAGTTTTTGAGCTAATGATATCTGCGGATGATATTAATGGAAATACAATATATTGCAATGACCCTGTACGTATAATATTTGTATGTTTATAATTAATGTGATAAATAAAAAGAGTCACCACACAATCTTTAATTTAATTCTACCACTTGCTAAATCAAACTAACTGATTAATTAATTTCGTTGGGTACGCCAAAATTGAGAATTACTCTTATGGTAGTTTGCCCTTTTTCTAATCCATTCATCTGATTTCCTAACTTCGCTAGCTCAATTTTAAATAGAGACATGAAATTAAAACTCAAAATCTCGGGTGTTGGGTTCCTGACTTTCCAAGTTAAAATTCTACGGTACGCCTCTGAAAAGTAGGCAGATTGACCTGAAATGTAGGCGTAATGTGCCGTTTGTACGTCAAATCTATCACAACAAGTTCTAATTATTTTCAGCTCGCGTGTGAAATTGATTTATCAACAATTAAATGAACAAATTTTGATGGTAAGATTTTGAATAATTGCCTTCAAGCGGCTTCTAGGCAATCTTTTGTTTTTCCAGATCGTTAGCTATTGGTGCATTCTTAAAAAGGACGCCGTATTCGCATTTGTTTCTTGGTGCCTCCAATTGACGATTTTAATTGAAAATCTTGGGAAAATACCTCGCCATCCACGGAAACTGTTACGATTTTCGTGTTCTCCAGGTCGTAATTAACGTATGCCCAAATTTTCACACCGATCGGGCAGATAAAAATTGGACAATTCACTAACCTCACTTTCGTAGATTCGGGACCCCCTTTTGATGGTGAATCTGGCTGTAATCTTGCTCCCCGGGCTGCTCGTGATGCTGGATTATGTTCTGGCCTGATGTGTGGAGCTGCCGGAAGAATCCTGACACCCTATGCCTTCCCACGATGCTGCAGATTGATGCTGCGGGAAATCGCCTCCAAGCCGTGGCTGCCGTCGTCGCCTCGGAACGCCAAAAACTCAAATACCTGGAATCTCTTGCCTCCAATTGTGCTGATACACTCGAATTCGCTGATTACGATGGTGCTATTTATTTTTTTATACATTTATGCTTTCTATGAAATTTTGGTAATTAAAGATAGAGCAAAAACCAAGCACTTTCACCAATTTATTTTGAACAATTGCTATCCCTTGTCGTAATAATTGACAAAACACTGTCTACAGATTTGAATTTTAGGAAATCAACCAGGTACAAAAACATAACTTATAATCTAATTTTAACAAATTTTATCAGTTATTTACAAACTCTTATGTACTACAATTATTGTTTTTTGGAATTGTTTATTTCTCAACGTTTTTATATGCGCCACTCACTTGATTTTTTTTACCACACTTAAATGCCCATTGTTTATCACTACACTGACTAGTTTTTTAATCCACCAACATCGTCTAATTTCTTGCTTATTTGAATTCCATCTAATTTCTTGCTATTTCAATCTCTTCAAAACCCCAAGTCTTGTATTTTCATGTAATAAATGACTTGCCTGGCTTTTCTATGTTCTTTGCCTTATTCTTCTAGTCATTCTTGTTCTCACCTTTATTAAAAATGTTCATTTGCTACCCATTCTCTAATGACTTTACTTTCTACGCTTCCATTTTTAAGCTGTGTCTAACTTGAACTTTTTTGTGCCAGTTCTTAATTAATTTAGATTCGGCTTTTAGTTTGTGCAAAGCTATTATATTACGTTTAAAATTATATTGCTAAACCCAATACACGGAATTTGAGCTTCCATATTTCTGTGCCCATTCAAAAATAATCAATGTCATTGGCGAATTATACCAGGGTTATTATGATTTGGCAATTTATGTGAATTTTCTCAGATGCTTGCATTATTACAACTCTGTGCTTTAATGATTTAATTTGCTATTTGCTTGTACTGCAATCAGAGCCGATTTGAGGGCTAAATACCATCGCAATATGTTAACTTTCAGCACTTTTTGAAGGAGAGACTAAGAAGTTTTGGATAAAGAACATTTGATTTATTTTTAACAATACACCACGGTAATACGTATACTATATATAATGCATGGGACTCTATAGTCTACATATTCAAGAAACAGTAATAAAATAGTTATTTTGACCACAAGTGTTAGAAGTGCAACTTTTTTTCACAAGTGTGGAGGGTTATTAAACGAGGTGCAGCGAGTTACCTGTGAGTGTCGCGTGTCAGATAAACACTTGCAATTATAAACAAAACGTCTAAGTCTGCATTTTGCGTTGTTAATTTTATTATCCTAGGAACTTAGTAATAATAATAAGTTCCGTTGTCAAGGGAAAGCAGCAAACAAATATAATCGCCGACTTAAGCTTGTATTACACGGCGTGTGAAGCGACGCGCTTGGCGTGTGACTTGACGCGGCACGCGCATTGAGAACGGGCCGGCGCGGCGCGACGAACTTCTTGGTTCCCGTCGATCTAGTTACCTGCTCTTACTTATAGAACATACTGCATGTTGGCACAACTGCATCTTAAACAAAGGCAGCTCCCATATAAGCCCATGAGTTAGAGAGAGATAGAATTACATCGCAAAATGAGAATGAGGTGCTAGACCTCCATCACCCTCTACTAAAGGATAATATTCATTACCCAAACCACAATCATTTGCTTCTTCTTTAACCAAACTGACATTGTACTTGTCACAAAAATGAGTGATACGCCCATATTTGTTAAACAGGTATTGTACTTCCGCTCGAATATGTTGTGTGTGACTTTTTTACAAAAATCGCACGTAATTTCCTTTTCAGGAATTAAATTTTTGGCATATGGTACATTTATTTATAAGCATCTTGCCGTGTAAAACTTGATTCTTCAAATACACAGTAAAAAACTAAAATTAGTAGTTATACAGAACACACTAGCAATACCTTTACACACACTAACATTCCAAACTAAACGTGAGTAATTATTTGATTTTCATCATTTGTCCAACCTGGACAATTAGCAGGGAGTTCAAGTAAATTGGTGGTTTTATTTTGGTTCTGTTAGATAGTGCATTTGGGAATCAAATGCAAGCTGAATTTTCAGGATGTAAAATCTTAAATCCACATTTTCCAGCTGACCCAACAAAGAAAAATCTACCCTCGGTTACAAAACATTTTATCTACAACAAACGTGACAATGCATTACAGCATTACAAATTTACACCAAACCTTGAGATATTTTATTATCGATATGGAATATTACATAATTATTTGCAACTAAAACAAAGTTTATTTTTACATTAAGTTTTTAGGTACCTACAACTTTAGTATAAGGTTCTGCCTATTGCGCATGTCCGCCAGTCTGCAGTCTTTGATAGTTTTATTACAATGAATACCCCATGAAATTGATTTGGAACCGCTGATCACATTCATTCGCGATTTGCTAGTTCGATCTGTAGTGATTCACATTGGACAGAACCATATACTAAAGTTTTACCAGTTTTTACAATATAGAAATATCCCAAAGTGTTTTTTGACTACTTCACCACAATCAGTTTTAACATTTCCAGAAAAAAAATCTATTCGCTTTGTTACATTGAACAAAGCAAAACTTATATTTTATGGCACATTTAATACCAAAAAACCTTCAGTTAAAGAACGTCGAAAGGAAGTTATATAACATTTTTTTACTGCTATGGTGCTACTGTTGAATTTTGTCACTGCTGCTCAATTTTTCTATAGACGTTAATCCCCTCTGGTAATTTTAGATACAAGTTCAATTTTAATATAATTGTATAACTCATATCTAACATTCTAACATTATTGCTTTTGTTTTAACTTAGTTTCATTTCCTTCAATTTTTTCTGCTTACACAGAATCTGATACCCGTCGCTTCAACATTAATATCCGTTTTTCGAATAAAATTATATGTATAGGATGTTCCCTCTTTACTAGGATTAAATAAGAATCTATGTTATTATTCGAGGCAGAACAGAATAGTTTGGACATTGTGCTGTTAACTTTTCAGTAGCAATACGACAAAGAAAACAAATATTAAAAGTCTCTTTTGATTCCTGAGCAAGATAAATGTGCCATTTCAACTCGATGTCATTGCTTATTTGATTTTCAAAATATAAAAAAAACAACATAGGCATTTTTACTTTTTACATAGATTAGTAGTATATAAATATTTGAACAATAATCTGGTGGTCCAGTTTTTTGTTTGTGTGTAACAGAAGCAAATTTGTCAATTTGGGTGTTGTGTGCACGAATTTGTCACAGGAAGTAAAAGAAGTTTTTTGAAGAGCCTAGCTGCCGAGTTAATCCCGAAAACACCAGGTAAGGTTGGCTTGTTAACTTAGTAAACAGATTTAGCAAAAGGTCCTTCGAATTTGTATTGTAATTTTGATATTAGATTGATTTATTTTTGGTCCTCGAGCCGGGATAGAACGGTGCGTTGGATTAACAAACTAGTTACAGTTCACTGAGAAAATAACGTTTGCATCGAGTTGTGTTACGGTGTTTTAGTATATTTAAATATTTGTTTTGCATTTAGTGAGAAAGGTCGTTGCAACCTTATATTACCTGCGTTTGTTATCATTTTGCCTGCTCACTATTTTTTGTGTATTTGTTGCTGCTTTGTATTCTTTGAATTTTATTGAACAGTACAACTTGTACTTTGTGTTGACAAATTTTTGAGTAGATACATTGTAAGCTAGAGTTTAATTGTCTATAATTATGGCTCCAAAGAAGGAAACATTTTTAGCTAGACAAATTGCAATCTCGCAAATTGAGGAAATCTTTGAATTAGCAAGTGAGGCAAGTGTTAACGAGAATTTGCGAGTGTTATTTAAAGTAAAATATAGGACTTTAGAGACACTGTACAAAGAGTTTAAAGATTTGCATTTAAAAGTTATTGCCCAGACCGATGACTCTGGTTTGCTAGCTCAAGAGATTATACGGAAACAAGTTGAAAATCAATATTTTGAATCGTGTGTACATTTTGAATCAATTTTCCCCCCAGTGTTAGAATCACCTGTCCTTGAATCAAAATCAATTGAGTTTGAAAAGTCTTGTTTAAATGTTAATCTACCTAAATTAGAACTTAGAAAATATTCTGGTGATCTGCTCTCTTGGCAATCATTCATAAGTCTCTATGACAGTTTAGTACACAACCAAAGACAGCTTTCGGAAATTGAAAAGTTTCAATATTTATTGCTATCTCTAGATGGAGAACCTCTTTCTTTAGTGAAGTCTATTCCTTTAACTCCGGAAAACTATCAGTTAGCTTATAAAACAGTCATAGAGAGATATTCAAATAAGCGTATGTTAGCTAGCAGTCACTGGCATATTTTGAAAAATTATCGTCCTTTGACCTCCGAAAACTCGAAAGAATTACGTTGTCTTGTGGATACATTTTCTCAAAATTTAACCATTTTAGATACTTTGGGTTTTGACATATTAGCTTGGGATTTTATTGTTGTCGATTTGTTAGAGGACAAATTACCTCCTGCAATTCGTAGACGTTTCGAGCTACATGGTGATGCAATGGAAATTCCTACCTATTCACATTTGAAGGATTTCCTATTGAAACAGTGCGTTGCTTTAGAAACTATTGCTACCTCGAAGGTATCAACCAATATTTCAACAGGTTTCAAATCATCTCGTGTAGGAGACTTGGTTGGTAAACCTCATTTCCCACAACAATCTAAAGGTTCATACTTTAAACCGAATTCTTTACTTGTACAAACTGCTTCCTCCAGTGGTTCACAAAAGTTAGTTTCGAGATCTCGTGTAGGGTGTAACATTTGTCAGGGAGATCATTTAATATATCGTTGTTCTCAGTTTATGTCCATGACACCTAGGGATCGTCATGCGGCTGTAAAACGTGCTCGTTTGTGTTTTAATTGTTTGAAAGATTCTCATGGTGTGGCTTCGTGTCCATCTCAAGTTTCTTGCTCTAGTTGTGCGAAAAGACATCATACGTTGTTACATTTTATCATTAATAGTGGTGATTCTCCAATTGAAATGCAGACTACTTCTTCGAATTCGTCTGATAGTCCTGTGATACATGTGGGTACTAGTGTGCTACATACTCACATAGGTAAAACTGTATTATTGTCTACAGTTATTTTGGAAATTTTAGATGTGAATGGTGAACCTCACCGTGTGAGAGGCTTGTGTGATCCTGGTTCAATGGCAAGTTTTATGACCGACAATAAATTGTGCTCGTAGACTTCATTTACCTCGTGTTCGTTCTTCAATTCCTATTGCAGGATTAGGACAGATGTCTACTAGATCTTCTCTAGGTGTATCTCGTTGTTTGATTAGACCTCTTGGCTCTTCGCAACTGCCATTGCCTTTGGATGTTATTATTCTTCCTACAATTTGTTCTGATATGCCTTCTGCTACCTTATCTCCTTTAAATATAGTTCATTTGAAACCATTTCAATTGGCAGATCCTACCTGGAACCAACCTGGTGCTGTGGATATTTTGTTAGGTGCAGACATTTATTTTTCAATTGTGCTTCCGGGTATTGAGCCAAATGGTGATAGTTCTCTCATTGGTATTCATACAATTTTTGGGGTAATGTTAGTTAGACCGGCTTCCACTTCAATGTTGCCTCAGCCAGTGCAATCTTTCTTTGCAGCAATTGATACTCCTTGTTCAGATGATACTTTAAAATCATTCTGGAAACTTGAGGAAGTTCCTGAAAAGATTTCTATTTCTCCAGAAGAACACCAGGCGGAAATTCATTTTCAGAAAACTTATTTTAGAACTCCCGAGGGTCGTTTCGGGGTCTCTCTCCCATTCAAATCTGATGAACCTATTTTTCACAAATCTTTAGACATAGCTCAACACAGGCTTTTTGCTCTTGAGGGTAAATTTGATTTTAATCCTGTACTTCGAAAAGAATATGTAGAATTTATGAAAGATTATTTAGATTCCGGTCACATGTCTCTTTTTGATGTACTTCCTGAAGGTTTAAAGTCTTATGTAATTCCTCATCATTGTGTGTTCAAAACTGAAAATAATGTTTCGAAGATACGTGTAGTTTTTAACGCCTCGGCCAAAGATGAGAATGGAACTTCGCTCAATGATTCGCTGTTGATAGGCCCTAAGCTTCAGAATGACATTGCTGCCATTCTTCTTAAATTTCGTGTTTATTCATTCGTTTTTACTTGTGACGTTCGGCAAATGTATCGCCAGATTTTAATTGCCGAGGATCAAAGGCGTTATCAGTTAATATGTTGGAGATTTTCTGGTACGGAACCTGTGCAAATTTATCAGCTTAACACAGTGACGTATGGGGTTTCTTCGGCTCCATTTCTCGCCATTCGTACCATGTTGCAATTGGCGGACGAAGAACGACAGCTTTTTCCTTTGGCTTCTCAAGCTATTGAAAATAATTTGTATGTCGATGATCTTGTTTGTGGTGCTAATTCGATAGAAGATGCGGTTGAACTTCAAAGACAAGTTTTAGGATTATGTAGTTCAGGATGTTTTGAATTACGCAAATGGTCAAGCAACCATTCTTCTCTGTTAGAAACCATCCCTGATGAATATTGTTCGAAACATAGTTTATCTTTTGACCTTGAAAAGGATACTTTTACTAAAGTTCTTGGCCTTCATTGGCAATCCTTGATAGATTCGTTTTCCTTTGTTGTGAAATCTCGTGAGTGGTGTTGTACTAAGCGTTCGATTTTATCGGAAATAGCTAGTATTTACGACCCCCTTGGGTTCTTGTGTCCCGTTATATTCTTTGCGAAACGTCTCATACAGATGTTATGGATTTTAGGTGTTGGATGGGATGATGCTCTTCCTTCAGAAATTGTGAACAAGTGGCGGCAATATAAGGCTCAATTACCATGTATTGCTTCGGTGCAAATCCCTCGAGCTGTAGTGCCAGATCATACGTCTATATTGTGTCAGCTTCATTCTTTTTGCGATGCCTCAGAGCAAGGCTACGCCAGTGTAGTGTATCTTCGTTGTGCATACCCAGATGGTAGAGTTATCGTTTCGTTACTTTGTGCCAAATCAAAGGTTGCACCTTTGAAGTCTTTGTCGATCCTTCGCCTTGAGTTATGTGCTGCGGTGTTGTTATCTTCTCTTGTGTTATGGGTGAGAAATACGTTCCAACACCTTATTACCATAGATAGTATATTTGCTTGGTCTGACTCCACAATTGTTTTAAATTGGATTCGATCTTCTCCGCATCGGTGGAAAACCTTTGTGTCAAATAGAGTGAGCCTCATTCAAGAACGGCTTCCACCGGAATGTTGGCATCACATACGTTCCTTTGAGAACCCCGCCGACGCAGCATCTCGGGGTCTCCTCCCAGAAGAATTTATGGCGTTTCCCCCATGGTGGGCGGGACCTGCGTGGCTTCGTTTATCTTCTACTGATTGGCCTCTAGAGGATTCTAATAAAAGAGTAGTGTATGAAAATAGTGACTTAGAAGAAAGGAAAAGTGTTTTGATAGGTCAAATTGTTTCAAACGCTATTGATTCGTTGTTCAGGCGTTTTTCATCTCTTCGTAAAATACAGGGTGTTATTGCTTATTGTTTGCGTTTCGTTAGAAATACTAGATGTTCTGACAAAATTTTGGGACCCTTGTCTCAAAAGGAACTTCATGAAGCTCTCTTATGTTTGGTAAAAGTAATCCAAGAGCAATTCTTTGCACAAGAAATTTCGGCTCTTCGTCGTGGTAAGAAACTTCCCAAGACATTTATGAAATTAGCCCCCTTTTTAGATGAAAAAGGTACTCTACGTGTTGGAGGTAGGCTATCTCAATCAGAGTTAGCATTTGAAGCTAAACATCCAGCGTTACTTCCTTCATTTAATGTTCTCTCAAAACTATTGATTTCACAAATTCATTATCAAAACTTACATTCTGGCGTAAACACCACTCACTATTTGCTACAGCAAAATTTTTGGATTCTTGGTGCGCGTAGCCGTATTCGTAGTTGTTTATCAAAATGGTATTGTTGTTTTAGATTTAGACCTAATAGTTTTGTATACCCTATGGGCGATTTACCTAAATTGCGGGTTTCTCAAGCAAAACCCTTTTCTCATGTTGGTGTGGATTTTGGAGGTCCATTTTCAATTGTTACAAAACGTACCAGGGGTGCAAAAGCTTCAAAAGCTTATTTGTGTTTATTTGTATGCTTATCAGTGAAAGCAGTCCATTTGGAAGTAGTGTCAGATTTAACTACTGATGCTTTTTTAGCCTGTTTACGTCGTTTTATTGCTCGTCGGGGTAGGTGCTCAGACATCTACAGCGACCGTGGCACTAATTTTATTGGAGCGAGCCACCAATTAAAAGACTGTTTGAAAATGGCCGCTGAGAGCGAAGCCATCACGTGGCATTTTAACCCACCTTCTGCACCACATTTTGGTGGAATTTGGGAGAGTGGTATAAAAGTAGTTAACACTCATTTGTACAGAGTCATTGGTGCCCAAATATTAACTTTTGAAGAGTTGTTAACTTTAGTGACCCAAATTGAGGCTTTATTGAATTTCCGTCGGTTATGCAGACTAAGTGCTGACCCCAATGATATTAGATCGTTAAGGCCTGGTCATTTCCTAACGCTAGAGCCTCTCACTGCTCCTCCAAATCCAGAATTGTCTCATCTTCCCATTAATAGACTTTCTCGTTGGCAATTAATACAAAGCATGCAACAGAGTTTTTGGTCCCGTTGGAACAATGAATACTTGCATCAACTGTATCAAAAATCTAAGTGGTATAAAACTCACACCTTCCAAAATTTAGACATAGGAACACTTGTTCTTATTAAAAACGAGCTGACCCCTCCTCTTGTTTGGAGACTGGGCAGAATAATTAGTATCCATCCGGGAAAAGATGGAATTTGCAAAGTTGCAACAATCCAAACTACGCAGGGGGTAATGCAGCGTCCTTGTACTAAATTGTGCCCTTTACCGTCGCAGTAATGGTACTTTTAGTTTTTTCTTAATAAGTGTTAGTAGTTGTTTAAAAAAAAATTGTAAAAAAAAAAGCTCGTGTAGACCTTATTTTTGGTGGGCCGTATGTTCCGTCAACGTATGTCAACCTTTTGCTGTTTAAGTTTATGACGTGCCGGCCACCTTACTGAGAACAAATATACCGGGTGGCCATAAATATCTGATATCACATTACCTTTGGAATCAACACCGCTTTATTAAAGTGATGAATCCAACTACACTAAATGTCATTAATGTCATTAGAACTAAAATTCCTATCTGTCAAAAATTATTACAGATTGCAATAAGTATTGAAGTTAGAACGGGAGATTTTTATAATCGAGTCGTAGGCTAAACTGCAGAATCTGGGGCACATTCCCCTCCTCTTATTTGCATTTTATTACATTTCATACCAATATTTATTATAATTGAAATATGTATAATGCTAACCAACATTTATAAGTAGCTAATTCCATGGCTACCGGGATCTCAGATATTTATGGCCACCCGGTATATATAAATATTTGAACAATAATCTGGTGGTCCAGTTTTTTGTTTGTGTGTGACAGAAGCAAATTTGTCAATTTGGGTGTCGTGTGCACGAATTTGTCACAGGAAGTAAAAGAAGTTTTCTGAAGAGCCTAGCTGCCGAGTTAATCCCGAAAACACCAGGTAAGGTTGGCTTGTTAACTTAGTAAACAGATTTAGCAAAAGGTCCTTCGAATTTGTATTGTAATTTTGATATTAGATTGATTCAGTATGTATTGTATAATCGTCAGAATTAATTAATGGGAAGTATTTTTCGAGTTACAATGAAAAACTTCGTTTTAGAAATGTAAGGTGTAGATGGCTATGGCACCACCTAAAGCATATCTTTTACACTTTTCAAATATAGGTGACATACTTTGCCATAGTTGAAATAAAGTGCACAACATCTTCTTCACACCGTACATTAAATACTGCAATTCACTTGAAATTTTTTATATACACTGTGGGTTCTGTATCTCGTTACAACACATATTACGTTCAGCGTTTTTTCATGAGTGTTTAACATTTTGATAACATTTTAAACACTCATGAAAAACGCTGATCGTAATATGTGTTATAACGAGATAAAAAACCTACAGTGTATACTGCTTTATTTGTCCACATACGCCATTACTTAAGCTGTTTCTAAGTGCCTGTTCACATGCTAGAACAAATCACATTTTAGTGCCGTTTTAAATTCACAAATAGCACATATGTTTTCTCGGATTTTTTTTTATATAGTACTGTACGGATTACATATGTATGATAGTTTTATTTATATTGACACAACTTGGGGGTTGTAGCTCCGTTTAGCATTGCAAGAGGCCGTTGTGTCCCGGTGTTAAGGGATCGGATAATCAATACACACATATTAGGACAATGATCAGTATAATTTATAGATAATTAGTAAATACAAATGCATTACTTACTCAGATAGTAAATTCATCATTAATTCTAGCCTAACACAATGGCTTGCGACTAACACGAACAATGGCACAATGTTACAGTATTGCACACATAATAATCCCTGAGTTGAAGACTCCAGAGTATTTATACAAAGAAGATGACCATGCTTGACGTCAATAAGAGAGAAACATCCTGTTGGATGTTGATCCCTTAGCGATGCAAACAGGTCATTGTTTTCTTATTATTGTTACACATAAGCTTAGCAACAGAACCACAATGACAAATAATCATCATATAAATAAAGGAGAACGGTCCAAACGTGTGTGTCACGACAATTGCAGACGCGATGTCCCCCATTTGTGTTTACATGCATCTCACCGTCGCGTCGCCTCGATTTCGCGACCGGGGAGGAGCCCCGAGTGTCCCACTGGAGAGGAGCGGAGCCCCGATGGCTCCCTTGGAAAAGGGCGAAGTCCCGGGGGCCCCCTTGGAGAGGTGCCGAGCGCCAAGGGCCCCCTTGGAGAGGGGCGGAGTCCCAAGGGCCCCCTTGGAGAGGGACAAAGTCCCGAGGGCCCCCTTGGAGAGGGGCGAAGTCCCGAAGGCCCCCTTGAAGAGAAGCGGAGTCCCAAGGGCCCCTTGGAGAGGGGCGGAGCCCCGATGGCTCCCTTGGAGAAGGGCGAAGTCCCGGGGCCCCCTTGGAGATGTGCCGAGCGCCAAGGGCCCCCTTGAAAAGGGGCGAAGTCCCGAGGGCCCCCTTGAAGAGAAGCGGAGTCCCAAGGGCCCCTTGGAGAGGGGCGGAGCCCCGATGGCTCCCTTGGAGAAGGGCAAAATCCCGGGGCCCCCTTGGAGAGGTGCCGAGCGCCAAGGGCCTTCTTGGAGAGGGGAAAACCCCCGAGCGCCCCCTTGGTGAGGGGCCGAGTCCCGAGGGCCCCCTTGGAGAGGGGCGGAGTTCCAAGAGCCCCCTTGGAAAGGGGCGAAGTCCCGAGGGCCCCCTTGAAGGGAAGCGGAGTCCCAAGGGCCCCTTGGAGAGGGGCGGAGCCCCGATGGCTTCCTTGGAGAAGGGCGAAGTCATGGGGCCCCCTTGGAGAAGGGAGAAGTCCCGAGGCCCCCCTTGAAGAGAAGCGGAGTCCCAAGGGCCCCTTTGGAGAGGGGCGGAGTCCTCGAAACCCCGAAGGCCCCCTTAGAGAGGGGCGAAACCCCTGGAGCCCCGAGGGTTCCTTTAGAGAAGGGCAAAACCCCTGGAGCCGCGAAGGCCCCCTTGGAGAGGGACGGACCACCTAGGGCCCCTTGGAGAGGGGCGGAGCCCATTGAACCCCCTTGGAATGGCCCAACGTAATAAGCCTAAAAATGGTGGTAAATTGAATAGAATAGACCGCGCAATAGCGCGCGCAGCCCCGTTTATATTAGTAATAAACATGAGTGACAAATATTGATTAAGTACAGTTATTCTAGAAAGTGCAACCACAAGAACGTCACGAACGTGACATTTCCCCCAGGTTTCATTAGGAAGCTACTCCGTAGCGACCAAAAAATAAAACCCCAAAGGATACGCCACTGTTCTTTACAACAATAAACAATGTGTTTTAAAGCAATACAGATAACTGACCAAGTCCTCCTATTGATGCAACTAATTAAGTAACTTAATCTAACCACACTCCATAGATAACAGGATAAGAAAGAACCACAACGAACTTATGTCTAGAGTGGAGATCAGTGGTCCAACTGTGAACACATGTAGGTATACTTAGATTATAAATAAATCTGTAGGGTTGAAAGATAGACTAGGCTCTACGGATCCTGTTATCCTAATAGGTTGCGGTGTTGATGACAAACAATGACAGTAAGTTAATGTATGTCATAATTCCTTAAAAGTAAAAAAATATAAATTTAACATCGTTAGCTGATCCTAGTCTCCTGTTACAAAGAGGACCAACTTATGACTCACAGAAATTAGGCAACCAACCATGCGTTAGCAAACGGTCCTAATTAAAACTATAATAACGTGATAACAGTTACAGTGTTTATCAGAAGTCCGGATGCGGTAGTGGCTTAGAAAAAGTAG
The DNA here is from genome assembly GCA_940337035.1 of Agriotes lineatus. Classification (NCBI taxonomy): domain Eukaryota; kingdom Metazoa; phylum Arthropoda; class Insecta; order Coleoptera; family Elateridae; genus Agriotes; species Agriotes lineatus. Next base: position 194,486 of record CALNHX010000855.1, read on the forward strand.
GCTGCAGTGAAAGTTCGTCTGTGCTCTCGTAAGTACCAATTTTCATAAATTTTATGTATGTTAAATAAGCATAATTAAGACCTTCGCCCAAACTTGATTCCATCCATTGGCACGTAATCTGGATCGGAGGGCGATGTATAGATTTCGGCTTCCGGCGTTGGGTGTTGACGATAAACGGCACCTCCGGCTTGCATAACTTGTGATAAGGGTACATATCCTTTTAGACTCGGCATTTCACGAGGTTGCAGATAGTCATAGTCGGGCGATAGATTTCTGGGTGGTACTTCAGGGGCTCTTGGTCTAACAAAACTTGTTATGGCAGGTGATGGGTTAATAGTTAGGGAAGTGGGTCGACAAGGTGATGTCGTAGTTTGTTGAATTTGAGACTGGTGAGACGAATAAGGTATATAGAGATGGAATTTTTGTTGAGTTCTTCGGTGTAACAAATAGGTAAAAATAGGGTAAATAATGGCAAGAAAAAGGCAAATTATAAAAAGGTAGTAAGGTAGTCGGTCGGTGTGATCTTCCAGGGTTGTTGGTAACCATTCTCCATCCAGACAGGCACTTAGTTCTGCGAACTTCGGCGTAGACTCCCCTTGTGGTGGAATTCGAAGTTCTGGCAACTTAGTCCAAGCGGCCGGAATGGTGATTCGTCTTTCTACTTTGGCCTGGCTGTTCTTACAAGGATAGCGTGGCATAACATCTATTTCACTACCATCATGAAATTGGCAATCACAAGGTAGGGTTACAATTAAGGAACCAAACGTAGAATTCAAAAAATAGGTTTTATCTGGACAAGAAATCTGGAGCTGGGGTTTAGGATGTGTAATTAGGAATTTATTTATTTCTAAGGGTAACAAGAATTGAGTGTCTTGTCCCGTTTCCTTGCATTTAATCGGACATACCGGAACTATCTCTTTTACAGACCCACCGGACAGAACCTTCTTCACACAAGCCACTCCAGCTGCGTCGTTATCGTAGACATCCGTAATCAGGCAGAGTTCTTCTTTAAAAGGATCACATTTTGGTACTAGGATATTCCACTTCGAGTTAACTTCCTTTAAAGCCAAATTGAATGTAGGTACGTCCACCGAACAAGTATAATTATCCCATGCATAGTTAGGAATCAAAACTTTTCTCATACTAATTCCTTGTAGATTCCTGTGTAGTAACGGTACATGGAGGCCTACCAGCATTGTTTCCTCTGATAAAGCACACTCAATCAGCGGCAAAGTGTAGTAGGACGCTAAAGATGTTAAACTTGGAACATAATTATCATTATTATTAAAAAGACTTAATACTAATTCTAATGTATGCATAGGTACTAAATCTATTTGTAGTTTTTTGTTCTGGCACATTTTAGAAAATGATCGCTCCCAGTCGTACTTCAATAAAAAGTCCAGTTGAATGTATTCTGCCAATGTGGAATTAAAACAATTTAATGAATCAAAAATGTTTTGAAACGGATTACTATAATTTAGATTATGTAAAGCTACTTGTCTTTTTTCAATTATGTGTTGAATCAAAAATTCAATTTCTTGACTTGAAGTAAACAGTCTGGTGACGTGATTCCTAGTGGCAAATTGGAAATCAAAAAGCTCGCCATCATCTGCTAAAATCGGGTCATTTTCACTAATCTTTTTGGACTTAACACTATCTACAATGAATGAAAAATAGCTAGCTCTTTTGATCTGACAGATATTTTGATGAAACTCACAAAAGTTAGAACATCTTAATTGTTCTAAAAGAGAAGGAGGTTGTTGAAACTTGAATAAAATTGGTTTAGTGATTTGATAAGGATTGACATTAGGCAATCTTTGTAGGTAGATACCTGACGTTACTTCAACGCTCAAACTATTCACTGCGGTACACCAAATCAAAAGAATAATCCACATTTTTCTGAATACTACAAACTGGCACAACAAAAGAACCAACTTTACAAACATAAACTAGGTATGTATAATAATCAAAAACTTTACAATCGCTTCGTGCAATCCGCACCTTGTTCTGATCCAATCAGAACTGTAATAATATTCTACGTGCAGCCGCTTATGTGTGACCATGAAGAGGATGCACCGTTTCCGAAATGTAAATACCAATGCTGCCCTAATTCTATCTCTTTTAACTATCAACTTCCTAAGAAACCTCATCCGTTTCCGGACGGATGAGCCACACTGATCCTGCTCCGACAGCGACGAACACACGGGGTTCAATTTGCAATTTGATACTCATAGTATAGCAATAAATCTAAAAACAGAAAATTTGGGAAAGCGTAGAAGGAAGATTGTACGATTTCTTCCCCGCTGATAATGAGACCGAAACATCGTGCAGGTCTATTTTCAAAAATTGCAAATTCAGTGGGTTGACTATAGTCCGCGTCCTCTCAGTTAGGACAAAATAACAAATCTCATGATCTCAATAATCTCAATAATCTCAATAATCTCAATAATCTCAATAATCTAACAGCGATAATGGAAACCGGGCTCATGTTATTATCACCTTGGTATTAGAAATGAAATAACATTCCATTATCGTCCACAAACCTTAAAATTTGTTGGATGCCTCAGGGTAGGTACCTTGACTGAGGGCTGTTCCGGTCCGAACAGTAAATACAACTTTTTTCCCAGGTGGCAGCTTTGTAAGGTTCTCAGTATCATCATTTTCAGTTAAGGCAACTTCGGGGAGCTTTACGAGTGATTCCTTGGGTCCAATATCATTTTGTATAGATAAAGGATCGTGTACTAGTTTCATGTCATTAAACAAATCAGATTCCAACGTACGAGAGTGAAAAAAATATCGATAAATAAAATATCCAACTACGACAATTAAGAGCAGAAAATATCCAAAGAGAAAAAACCACATTAGATAAGTCAAGGCCAAGTGCGAAGTATTATCCGGATTTTTATTATAGTTCTCACCAGCGACAGGATGAGCAAAAACCACAAGTGCGGCGTTGCGCTTGAAAATTAAAAATAACACTGCGATTGAAAGACCAATATTCCATAATAAATAGACTGTATCCCCTTGATAAGAATACAAATCACCGTAAGTTTTTTGAACAACGTCATTAAGTGCATCTTGTATTTGATTAAAAGTGGAGGAGGATGTTAAATTGAGATGAGGAATCGTTGTGGTCCAGTTAGGATTCAAACATTCAGAAATGTTTGTAAAAATAGGTTCAGCTACTTTTAATTTGACAACATATGTTTTCAGGTTTGACCAAACTGCAGGCAGGACGTGATGTATCTGGTGCTGGTGGAATCCATGTGTCTTGCTACAGGGAAATCTTGGCGAAATAAGTTCATCTTGATTGATTAGGATAGAACATCTGCATGGAAGGTCGATCTGTAAAGCACCTGGTTGATCATAAACGGTAGGTTCTAGAATAGTATCACCTTCGGGACAACTAATAATGGTTTGATTTTTTGGATGGGTTATAACAAACACATCATCACGAATTTCGGTAGTTATCATAGCGTGTGAAGAATGACAACGAAATGGGCAATGTTTTCCGAGAGTTTCGACTGTAGACCCAGAAAACATATGATAGGCACATTGTGGGCCATAGGTAGAGTCTGCGGTGAAACGTGGTAGATAACAAAGTTTATCATGATAAGGTCGGCAATGATGTAATCCTGAGCCGGTAATAGGTCGCATTGCTAAAATATGCGAAGAATCAGATGGCGAAGAGGCTATTGCAAGATACATAGTATCGTGCATTAAGAGACAGGTATTATTTTGCCAAGCAAATGGAGTTGTAATTAATTCGAAAAGATTCCAGTTATAACCTTTGAGTATGATGGGTATTCGTATAGTAACATAAATGTTATTACCAGAAATGGTACAATCAGCTATAGGGAGTTTGTAATAGCGTGATATTTCATGCATTGGAATAGCTAAATCATGTTTGGCTGATCTAAGCTCTTTAGTAAGTTTGACTAAATCATGCCGTAGTACTTTCGGGTGAACAATTGCTGTAGAAATTTTATGGTCTTTGCATTGATTCAAGATTTCCATGTTGTTAACAGCACGTTCTAAATTTATTAGACGTAACAAATTATTATATGAATAAAACATGGAACGTTGAATGTGAAGGTCAAGACGTGTGGCTGTATTATCGATAGAATTACGTAAGTTATGATCAAAATGATCAAGGTCTTGAATTTTCATTCTAGTTTCAGCGAAATTTTCTGCTACTTGTCTCTGATAAAGCAAGAAAGCTTGAGAATTATTAGCAACTTCTCTTAAATGTTTATTTAACCCTAAACTGATTTTTAACAAAAGTTGTTGCACATCGTGAGTATCGGTTCTCAAAGTATCGATTTTTCGATTGGTAGCCACTCCACAACACCATGAAAAAAAATCACCGATAAACTCTAGAGATCTCTTAGATTTTTTGGATATTGGAGGATCTGTAGGGTCAGCATCCAAGACAGAGGAAGTATAAGTGCCCCAATGTTCAGGGTTAAAAGAATTTTGAAATAGTTGAAGTTCCTTATCAAAAACTGAAAGTAAGTTATCAAGTTTAGTACTCATTTTACATACGTGAGGAGTTTTATCCACGCACAGGTGATCCTGCGAAATGCGTTGGTTTACCTGCGGTGTGCCATACCACGTTGTTTGATAATTAAATGGAATGGTTGCGGAATAGGTTATCGTGTCTGGTAGTGGTTTCCAAAATGCTCCAGTTGTAACTTTTACTGGTGTCCCTGTTATGCTCCATAGCCTCAAGCTTACTAATAAGATTGTTCTGTAAAAACAAAAATAGTGGTTTTCTAACAATACAAAAGAAAACAACAAAGGATTTGGTTCTCTCTGGAATAAAAAAAAACTACATTAATTTTAAAATTACATATTATTTTTATACTTAACAACTAAAATAGATAAGTAATGCTTTACTAAAGTCTATTATTTCAGGTGCTACGCATCCTGATTATTAGTATTTACAATCGAATCGTCAAGGATCGACTCTTGGTCAATGGAAGAAGTCCATGGATCATGATATGGTAAGATACGACTGATGTGTACAACATCAACCCTAGAATTATTCGTAGGACCCATACGAATCAAGTAGTCCACTGGTCCCTTCTTTTCTAGCACTGTATATGGTCCATGCCATCTTAGTAATAACTTTGTGCTGCGTCCAATTTTTCGAGTTGGAGTAAAAACTTTTACCTGATCGCCCGAATTGAAAGTAATTTCTCTATGTTTGGAATCGTACCTTTCCTTGTCCTTTCGTTGCTTAGAATGTATATTTTCGATAGCTCGATTACGTATAACGAGAGCTCGGTCTCTTACCTTCCGGATGTCTTCGGATTGCACTTCTTGCTTTAGGGAAGCTTCCGTAGGTAACACTGGATGTCTTGCATACACTAAATAAAAAGGTGACATTCGAGTTGTATCTTGTTGTGACGTGTTGTAAGCAAACATTGCATGAGGAATATATAAGTCCCAGTCGGTTTGTTCGGTGTTTGTAAATAAAGACAACATGTTGGCTAACGTTCTATTTAGACGTTCCGTAAGACCATTACATTGCGGGTGAAAGGACGTTGTAAAATTACTGTTTACGCCCATAATTTTCAGAAGTTCACGAACTACCTCCGATTGAAATGTCTTACCACGATCACTCAATAAAAACCGTGGGCTTCCGTGTCGTGAAATGATTTCTTCAAAAATAAAGTTAGCAACAGGACCGGCTTTTCCATTGGGAAGAGCTTTTATTTCTGCCCAACGGGTGGCATAATCAACGGCAACGATAATCATCGTATTTCCATTGTTACTTTTTCGAAAAGGTCCCAATAAATCTATTCCCACTCTATCAAAAGGTAATGAAACAGGAATAGGTTGTAAAAAACCTGCGGGTTTATAATGTGGTTGACCTTTACGGGCTTGACAATCTGGACAGCCTCTAACAAATTTTTCCACGTCGGCTTGTAAACCGTCCCAATAATAACGATTTTTGATGTTATAAAAAGTCTTTGTAAAACCTAAATGCCCAGCCATAGGTTCACTGTGGTGGCTGTGTAATATTTCAGCACGTAGTTGAGAGGGAATTACTAAAAGATTAGAGTCTCCTTCTGGACTGGGGTTCTTTTTGTATAAAACGTTATCAAGTAATACAAAATTTTTCGACCTACGTCTTAGTCCAACGGTGGCCTGATCGGGATTTTTAATTGCATTAATTAATTCAATTATTTTAGCATCAGTTGACTGTAATGTTGAAATTTCTTGAACATGTAGCAGGTATGTAGGGACTTCTACCATGTCGTCTTCATCATTGACCGTAGGATTACAAACTGGATTTCGAGATAATGCGTCAGCGTCACGATGCGCTTTACCAGGCTTATGGCAAATATTATAGTCGAATTCTGCTAACTTAATAGCCCAACGTGCTAACCTCCCTGTTGGATTTTTTAATGTTTTCAGAAAACAAATGGCGTGATGGTCGGTAATAATGGTGACTGGGCGGCCATATATTAAATGACGTAAATAGCTGAGACAATAAACTACACTAAGAGCTTCTAATTCGGAAATGGTGTAATTACGTTCTGCCTTTGTTAAAGAGCGAGATACGAAAGCAATAGGATGCCATTCATTATTTTGTTGCTGAAGTAGAACACCTCCGATTCCAAAACCACTTGCATCTGCATGCAACTGTTTCGGAGCTTCGGGGTCAAAGTGGATTAACACAGGTGCACTAATTAATTTAGTTTTCAATTCTTCAAAAGCATCATTTTGTGCTGTTCCCCATTGAAATTCAACATCCTTTTTGGTAATTTCATATAAGGGTCTTGCCAGCATGGAAAAGTTTTTTATAAATTTTCGATAATAGTTAGCTAGTCCCAGAAAACTTTGAACCTTTTTAACAGTTGTAGGTAATGGAAAATTTGAAATTGCTTTTAATTTCTCGGGGTCAGGTGAAATACCTGATTGGGATACTGTGTGTCCTAATAATTTTACTTCAGTTTGTGCATAACTACACTTGGATGGTTTAAGAGTCAACCCTGCAGCTCTTAGGCGTTCAAATGCTCTTCGTAACCTAGTCAAATGTTCTTCAAATGTTTTTGAAAAAATGAGGATATCGTCGATATAGACGATTAACTCTTTCCACTTCAATCCTTCGAAAACACGATCTGCCAAAGCTTGAAACGTAGACGGCGCGTTACACAAACCAAAAGGAAGTTTTTCGAATTGATAGAGCCCATCAGGTGTTATGAAAGCAGATTTTTCCTTACTGCTTTCGTCCAACCCGCACTGCCAATAACCGGCATACAAATCCAAGCAAGTGAAATATTTAGCATTGTTTAAATATAAAAAAATATCTTCAATTAGTGGAAGAGGGTAGTTATTCTTCTTGGTTACGTTATTAAGTCGCCTATAGTCTACACAAAAGCGAACTCCACCATCTTTCTTTTTAACGAGAAGAATGGGAGATGACCATGGACTGTGTGATGGAGTGATTACATTATTTTCTAACATGTCCTGAACTTGTTCCCTAATGACTTCCCTTTCTGATTGAGAAACTCGATATGGCCTAGATTTTATAGGAGTAGCGTCGCCAGTTTCTATGGAATGACTAACTAAATCTGTAAAACCCATGGCGGAAGTGGATTCGGCAAAAATGTCTGAAAATTCGCTAAGAAGGGCCAAAAGTTCTTTTTGCTGAGAATCTGGCAATCGAACATTAATATTATGCGAAGGAGTAACATCATCATCTTGTAATAAAAAAGTAGTACTAGTGGGTAAATTAGAATTTGCTAAAAGTACCCCAACAGTGGTTCCCGCGAATAATTTAACCTTGTTAGCAAGTAAAACTTCAATTTCTATTACTAATTGACCTTGGCAGTAGTGAGGATTTTTTGTAATTATTACTGATTTTTTCAGAAGCCTAGACTCTTTTCCGGAGAACGAAAATCCAGCCAAGTTTGATGTGACAGGAAGTGGAGGATCAGTAATTACAGGAACAACTGTGACGGTATTCTTTACAAGGACCTGATCTATTTTTAGTTGAACTTTATAACTGCTTTTATTGTCTGGTTCTTTCTGAATTAAAACATTGATTGTGGTTACGTTATCATTTTTAAAAGGAATTTTTATTATCTGTTGTGGTAATGTAGTATGTAGTGTAATAGACGAGTTAAAAAAGTCAATGAAAGCTAAATTATTCTGTAAAAATTCTATTCCAAGAATTAGTGGTGAGGGTAATTGAGTAATTACAAGGGCTAAAATTTCAAATGAAAAATTCTCTAGAGTAATAGTAACCTTAGTTTCTCCAAGAACAAGAACTTTATGAGATCCAGCAGTGGTTAAAGTTAAATTATTTGTTAAAGTTGTAATTTTGTCCGGTTCAACATATTGTGAATTAATAATGTTGTAATAACTACCTGTATCTATAATAATTTGAGCTGAAGTATTGAAAATTTGACCATGTACAGTAAGGATTCTAGGGGTCTTAAATTTTTCTGTAGTAGGAGTTGGAGTGGCGGCACGTAGAGTATTTAATGTTGCGTCTCCCCGCGCCGCGGTTGTCCGTTTGGGGATTTTCCTCTGAAGAACGTAACTCGTCTTTCGTTACTTGGGGTGCGACCTCTATTATCTGATTTGCGGAATGAGTTATTGAAAGAAGAATTATATGTAGCATTATCGTGAGAATTCCTATTATCTCTGTTACCTCTGTAAGAACTATCTTGAGAGTATAAATTACATGAGCGAGCGTAATGTCCTGGCCGATTACAATTAAAGCATACAGGTCGAGCGTCTGCCGTCCTAGAAAGCATGGGGTTACCTCTACCACGAGGTCTTCGTCCCATTGGAGGAGGTTGTTTTTGGAAGTATGTTTCTTGGGAATTATTAAAACGAGAATTATCCGGTTGCGCTAAATACATGTTATTACGTGTCGGATTTTGCAAATCTAAGTTAGGACCAACTGTCATTAACAGATTTGTAGCATTTGTCGTTAAGACATCCTGCATTGCGGCTTTTTCCATGTCCGACAGTTTAAAAACCACTTCACGAAAACTGTCATCGGTTAGGTTAGCGTCAGTAGGAGCTAACATCTGAAAACTGTTTCTAAAAACAGGTAATAGTCCCATCTCAAAATAATCTCTAATATCTGACAAAGAAACTTTAGGAGTTACGTTATCTGCAATACGAAGAAGGTCATAATAATATGTCAAAATTGGTTCAGTAGCTTGTTGTTTTCTAGAAAGCAATTGACGTTTTGCTGCTCTTACTGTACTTTGTCCCCCAAAATATTTTGTAAAATCATCCTTTATATTTTCCCACGTTTTGCTAGCATTAGCAGGTTCCGATTTGTAAGCCAAATACCAAGAATTAGCAGGTCCACTTAAGAAGTTACCAAAATGTTTAATTCTTTGGATGTCATCCCAACAATTGCAATTTGCACACCGTTCAAAAGTTTGTAAGAACGTAATACAATTGGATTGCCCTGGTAGAAAAGTTTCTGGTGTAGTAAATTTAGGTAAAATGGGAATATTTTGAATATTCGTAACTGAACTAATTGTCGTGTTAGCCATTGTGCTAGAAGGTACTTCAAAAACGGGAGTAATGAGAGATTCTAAAGGTTGTTCTAAGTTGCTTGGAACTTTGTGGTTCAAAACTTCAGACTGGTCGGAGTTTACAGCGAAATCTCTAGTAAGAATGGGTGATTTGATTAATTGTTCTCTTGCCTCACTGAATACAAAATTTATGTCATCGCTTGTCTTATTTTCTATTGTCAGTTGTGTAGTTTCTAGTAAATCAGAAGTTAAAAATTCTACTTCGTTCACAGACTCTTCTGCAACACTGTTACAACTATTATTACGGTCATGGGAATACTTTGGCCGTGGAGGTGGGGTTCTGGGTTTTAAATTATCAGCAAGAATAGTACTTTCCTCGCCTTTTAAAGTTTTTAGCCTAGTTCCGTAGTTGTGCTTTGGGGTACTTCGTTGCTGATCCGACATAACAAAACATTTTGAGAGAAAAGGAAATGAAGAAAATAATAATTGATTAATTTAAAGTGAAAAAACAGTTTAAAATTAAAAGTACGGCGCCTCCACCATTTGACACAACTTGGGGGTTGTAGCTCCGTTTAGCATTGCAAGAGGCCGTTGTGTCCCGGTGTTAAGGGATCGGATAATCAATACACACATATTAGGACAATGATCAGTATAATTTATAGATAATTAGTAAATACAAATGCATTACTTACTCAGATAGTAAATTCATCATTAATTCTAGCCTAACACAATGGCTTGCGACTAACACGAACAATGGCACAATGTTACAGTATTGCACACATAATAATCCCTGAGTTGAAGACTCCAGAGTATTTATACAAAGAAGATGACCATGCTTGACGTCAATAAGAGAGAAACATCCTGTTGGATGTTGATCCCTTAGCGATGCAAACAGGTCATTGTTTTCTTATTATTGTTACACATAAGCTTAGCAACAGAACCACAATGACAAATAATATTAGTAATAAACATGAGTGACAAATATTAATTAAGTACAGTTATTCTAGAAAGTGCAACCACAAGAACGTCACGAACGTGACAATATAGTAGGCACACACACAACAGCAATAATATAGTATGATAAAAAATTATTTTCATCTAGTATGGCTACGAAATAGTTCATTTATGAATGCAGCTATAGTACGTTTTTTTCCTATAAAAATTTTCAAGGTCAAGATAAAATTGGCAAAACTGCTTTTTTAAAATTATTAGAAAATTTATTTTCGCCAGGTTTTTCTGTAAACGACTTTTGTCATTTTGACATTTAAAATTAAATTGTCAGTTTTTCTTTTTTGAAACTGAATACGCGTAAAAACGGAATCTTTTAAAATTAAATGTAGTGAAGTGTGCAGAGGCACTGTTGGATCTGCATCTTAACACACCAGAAGAGGACGTTTACGAAAGATTAGCAAGAGCTTTTGATGTACATAGAACTTTAATGCCAGATTTTAAATTTCCCACCAATTTTTAGTTCTATAAAGTTACTAAAACAAATTTTGCCAACATACATTTTTTAAAGAAATCCAAGTTATGCCAACATAAACCCTAAATTCTTTGACCTTGAAAATTTTTATAGGAAAAAAACGTACTTTATGTCACTTGAAAATAAAATGTCAAGTTTGACATTTAAGTATACTTAAACGTAGTGGCAATCATAAATTAGGAACTCTTCCATAGCCATACTAGATGAAAATAATTTCATCATGTTACTGCAAAAGGTACACAATGTAAATTATGAATGTTTATAGCTACAAACATCAAAATGGCGGATAGGGTGGTTTTACTGTACTGTATTTGGATAACTTCTAAAAAAAGTCGGCAGTATGAACTGCGAAACTCAATACAAATACACGGACAAACAATATCCACATAAACTTTTAAAGTATTTTTCCTATATTTATTTATTTATTTAGCACATACTACCTCTGCGAGCTCGCGCTCATTGTTAGAGGTTTATTTTGTTATTTACCATTATTACATATTGTTTACTACACTATACTAACTATTACACTGCTTACATAATATACTACACTATACTTATACAATATTATTCTATATGAGATATTGTTCAGTATCCTTCATGAGCACCTGTTTGACTTCCCTCTTGAATTTAATTATATTGCTCATTTGTTTTATTTCTGTCGTCACAGTATTATTATATATTGTTTTCATCTTATGCTCCAGTCCATTACTGCCGTACTTCATAGTATTTATTGGGTTCATGTGCAGATGGGTCTTTGTCCTGGTATCATAATTGTGTGTGTCTTGGTTAGTTATTAGGTTATTACTACAGTATTCGCACTTATTTTATTTATCACTTTATCTATGTGGATGATAATTTTTAAGTCTCTTATCATTAGTAAGGGTGGTATGTCAGTTGAAGTATACATACTTATTCTGTGAGTACCATATGGCATGTTAAAAATATTCCTTACGGCTCTGTTTTGGATGACTTCAAGCGGTTTTAGGAGTTTTCTACTACTATTTCCCCATATAGCAATCATATACTGTAGGTGGCTGTGGATAAGTGAGTAATATACACTCTTTAGAACTGGTACGTGAATTAGTCCTTGCAGTCTTTTTAGTATTCATGTGGCAGCAGTTATTTTGGATTTAACCTTATTGATATGTCGTTCCCACGTTAGGTTATTGGTAATTTCAAGTCCAAGGAAAGTTGCTTTTGTTTTCTCTTGAATTACTGCATTGTTAAGTACAAGTTGTCTGTTATGGTTCACTTGGTTTCTATATATAATCATATAGCTCGTTTTTTGCGTATTTGGTGTCAATTTGTTAAGTCTCAACCATTCCCCTAGTTTATCCATATCTTCTTGCATCATTTTGAATAGATGCGTTAGGCTTTCGCTGATATAGAAAATGGTGGTGTCGTCTGCAAATAGTACTATTTCCCCTTTTATACCACACTGATGTATATCATTCATGTAAATAAGGAACATAAGTGGTCCCAATACTGATCCTTGAGGTACTCCTATTGTTTGCATTTTTGAGTCGCCCGTTTTTCCATTTACACTTACACATTGTTCTCTATTAGCTAGATAGCTAGCAAACCATTCTAATGTTCTTCCTTTAATTCCTGTCGCTTCTAACTTCCTTATCAATATTTTGTGGTCAACGGTGTGGAATGCTTTTTTAGATCGATAAATATCTCCGATTCCAGTTTATTTTGGTCGAGACCTTCTTGTAGCTTCATGACCATTTCTGCAAACGCATTTTCCGTACTGTGCTGTTTTCGGAACCCGTATTGCTTTTTGTAGAAAAATTTGAGTTTATTTAAGTGTTGTCGTAACTGTTTGTCCACAATTTTTTCAAGTACTTTAGAAATAACTGGAATAAGGGCTATAGGTCTGTAGTTTCCAGGGACCTTAGGATCTCCTTGTTTATAAATCGGTATTATTTTTGTTATTTTCAATTTTGATGGAAATTTTCCTATTTTTATTGACACATTTAGCAAAGCTGTTAGGGGTTCCGCAAGTTCATTACCTAGCACCTTTAATATCTTGTTACTTATACCCCATACGTCGACTGAGTTTTTGTTTTGTAGTGCGTCTATTGCACTTTTGATTTCTTGAGGTTTGACCGGTTCCCATACAAATTCCTTAGGACATACTTCCAATTTTGTCACGGTTGGTTTATCTCCATCGCTTTTTTTTAGCTAGTTTTGTTGCTATTTCATTATAGTATGTGTTGAAGATATTGGCTACCTCATTAGGGTGGCTTGTTTCCCCCCGTTTCTGTGTATGTAGTTATATTTTGTGTGTTATTTGGTGTTTTCCCCAGTCATGATGTGCTTTATGGTTTTCCATGTCTTCTTCAAGTCTCCGTTGTTATCTTCCATTACTCTATTGTAGTAATCCTCTTTCAGTTTCCTCCTCAGCTTTGTGATTTGGTTTCTTATTGTTTTGTAACTTTCTTCCGCATTTTTGTTATGTACATTTTCTTTGTATATAGCATACCTTCGATTTTTTGTGACCATCATTGTTCTAAGAAGATCATTCATCCAAGGCACATCATTTTTCTTAAGTGTGGTATTTCCTTTACTTCTTTTGACGTAGCTTGCCTGCTCAATTCCGTTTTCTATTTGTTGTAGATCATTCGTTATTTTTTCCACATCATCTTCATCAGTAATTTCTTTAAAAGGGTTTCTATGGAAATCCTCTTTTAATTTCAGCCAGTTAATGATTTTTGTTTGTATTTTGTCTGTTTTTGTATCTTGTTTAGCCCTCATTATATTTACTAGCAGTAGATTATGATCACTCATATCATTATTTACGGTAACAACTGTAAACTTTTCTCTTTTACCTACGTTTATAATTATGTGGTCTATTATGCTGTCCCTTGTTTTCCCAGTTCTTGTTGCATGTTCAGTGTTTATTATGAGCAAATTATGGCATTGGAGCAATTCCATGTATTGCCTTGTAGTTTTATCCGCTTGTACTATATCGAAGTTTGTATCACGAAATAAGATACAGTCTGTTGTGATAGTATCTATTATATTCTCCAAGTTTTCCATACATTTGCCAATTCTGTTTGACTCGCTACCAGGAGTTCTGTATATGCCCCCAATTAATAGTTTAGAGGACCACTTTATGTTTAGTAATTCTATTAGTAATATATTACTATCTTCGTCATTCAGATTACTGACTGTATTACACTTAATGTCTTCTTTAATATATATTGCTACTCCCCCTCCTGTTTTGTTTCCCGGTCTACATGCATGTATACTTTTAAAATTTTCTAATTCATAGAATTGAATTTCATCTTCATGCAACCATGATTCACTAACCACTATAATGTCTATGTCTTGCACTGACCCAACTATCTCTCTAAAACTATCAAACTTATCGTTCCTAATACTTCGTGCATTTAGATATAAAACTAAAAAAATACCCTTACTTATGCTAATGTTATCTACATTATTTTCCTTAACTAGGTTAATATGAAAATTATTACTAGTATCCATATCCATTAACTCACAGATCATTCTCGCACCCGACTTCATTTCTCTCCGATTCGTCGTTTTCCCTTACATACACCCGACCATTTCTTGTCCACACGTACTTGTATTGACCTTCTGCTTTGGCTTTTCTAGCTAGTTTGAATAGATACCCATTTTGCTTAGTTTTTCATTAATGAAAATTTCGACCTTGTTGCCAGTCTCATCTTCTTCCATTACTCTTCCTGTCTTTTTTTTACAGGTAAGTACCCTGTTCCTCACAATTTTTCGTGTGAATTCTACCACCACCTTTGTATCTGAGCTTTTTTGTTTCCTATGAAGCAGTGGTTTGCGATAGCATGCACTTATATCCCCTTCCTCTACTTTCGCTTTGTGCATAGTGATAGTACCTCTTCTATGATGTTCTAATTTTCTTTTTCTGGAATTCCAACTATTTCTAGCTGGTTATTGATAATGCATTGCTCTAAGATGTTGTTGCTAGTTTTCAATTCTGTTATGTTCTGTTTCGTAGCTTTTACCTCAGTTTCCATATTATTACATTTTATTGTTAGGTGATCTACAATTTCCATAAGCTTTTTTATTTCTTGCTTAAATTCGTCCCTTTGTTCCTTAACTTCGCTCAGTTCTTTGGCCATTGCTAGTTGGTTTTTGATTATAATATCTAGCTTCTTTTCAATTGTCAAGTTTACGTCATATTTCCCGTCATAAATATTGTTTTCAGTGTTCTTGTCTTGCTGTGAAGTTTCACTTAGTTGGTCCACTGTGCCCGTATCATTGCTTGTTTGGTCCGATGGAATAGCGGTCATTGTGCTTGGATTGATTTCACTTTCATTTTTGTTTGCTTGGTTATGTTCACATTTGTAGCACTGCCACTGATGTTCTTTTCCTTAATTTTTCATGATTTCCAACGTTTCCAAACTTATGCCTATACACTTAATATGATATAAACACCTCTTAGTTGAGCTGCACTGTATTTTATCATCGAATTTTGAAACTTTTTGTTGGCACGTTTCACAGCACAACCTAGTCGACGGCGCCATCTTCCTTCGTTAAAAACGTCTTTATTTCAGCTGTTTCCTTTCCTCTATCTTCTTTATATAGTGTTCTAGGAAGCCTAAATTGTGTTTCCGCTCTGTATGTTTTCCTTTTGCACTCGTTTATTTTTACTTCAGTTTTTACGTAAAATTTTACACCTGGCAACGTCGCAATTATATCTGTTGCAAGCTTCACTTTGCTAGCCTTGATTTGATTTCATAACCTCATTTCTATTTTTCCTATTCAGACGGCGTCCTTTTTAGGCTTATCTCGCGTCACTTTCACTATACTTCACTCACTGTGCATCTTCACATGGCTCACTAATGAATGTTTTTGCGCTGCTTTATATTCGCAAGTTGAACAGGAATAAGGTTTTTCTCCTGTATGTGTTTTAACATGTTTAACTAAAGCACATTTTTACGCTGCTTTATACCCGCAAATAGAACATATATACGGTTTTTCTGCTGAATGTGTCCTAACATATCTAAAGTAGGGACAAGAAATCAGACGATGCCCGTCACCAAGCAAATTTTAGTGACGTCATAAATACCACCATTAGATTTACAAAACCGATATTTATTTTCTTCATTACAGCTCATTTTAAATCATGCGTTTGGTTTAAGCTTAATCAATTATCAATGGAAAATTAACAATTTAATGTACATTTAGCTTTTATGATGAATAATAAACAAAAAACGTAAATGTGCCAGAGACTTTAACGCTTCAGTGTTGGTGACAAAATATCACTAACACTACGTTTATGTTTGTATTCGATCGATAGTATCGAACCTGCTACACGTGTGTTGACTGTTGAGGTTAAGTGTGTTTCTGTCACGGCCTTCTGGATTAGCGTGCCTGCTGGCTCTCCCCGGCCTGTTCATTTGCAAGCTTTTCGAGTGCTCCGCGTGGCGCTGTTACCGGGGGATTTGTAAGGTCCACGGCCTCCTGGATTAGTGCGAAACTGACGTCTCTACGCGGCCCGCCGCATTTTTAGTTCAAGGCGTTTTTTCTGATTTGTAGAGGCGCTACAGTACGTTGCGCTTGTGCCTTTGGTTGCATACGTCCACGGCCTCCTGGATTAATTTTAATCTAAAAAGTCCCGCCTACGTTACAGATAATTTATCAAAAACCCAACAGATAGCGCCAAAGTACGTTGGCCTCAGAATCACAAAAATTATGCAAATGTGGCGGGCCGCGTAGAGACGTCAGTCACGTACTAATCCAGGAGGCCGTGGTAAGGTCACTAGATTAATACACTAAGGGATTTGGAAGCGTTAGCTCAGCGTTTAAACTGCAGATGGCGGAACTGGCGCGGCGGATTCAACAAAATACTTTCAATTTGATCTTTTCGCGCGCACAGAATGCTTGATTTTTGCGCGCAAGAACAATTTACAAACGCCATCATATTAATATAAAATTTTGACGTTTCTACGTACGCATTTTCGTTTATTGTAAATTTACTTTGTTGCTTCTGTGAAAATCCATTTTGTATTTTTATTCATACAAAAATGTCGAAAACACATCATAAATGCTTCGTTGCAACATGTAAAGATTATAAAACAACTAAGGTCTTTCATCAATTTCCCTCAGATAACTTTTTACGAAGTAGGTGGTTTGAAAAATTAGGTATAAACCCTGGTAGGAATTTTTAAAATAATATCTTTCAGTACTTAATATAAATTTTATTTTAATGCAGATACAAAAGTGCCTAGAACTGCTGTAATTTGTAGTTTGCATTTTGAAGACGATTGTTACAGAGCTGCTAGTCGCAAATTATTAAAACGTACAGCAGTGCCTAAGCTCCATACAGTAATTCTTGAAACAAATTTTTTAAACATTCTTCACTGATAATATGTTTTAGAGAAGTATTTCGAACATTCCTGCTGGTATACCAATCCAAACTAACACTTTTCCTGGACCTGCAAACATACCTTTGCTTTCAACTCCACTTTGTTACCCTTCTACTTCCAATGTAGTTAGTATTTATAAGTAGGTATGTACTAGAATCCGTAAATACTTAAATTTTATTTGAAATTCTAGATAAATGATAAAGGCATTCAGGTCAGTGTAATTAGCGAAAACCTAATAGAAAACTATAAAAAGAAAATCAGAGCGTTGAAAATGCAAAATACCCCGACTAATTAAAAAAAATAAACTAAAAGACCAAGAAATATTGGAACTGAGGAAAACAATACAACATTCAAATTGTGAGACGGTAAAAAAGATTCAACAAGATGCAGTTGTTAACAATAATTTGTATGCAACTTTTTTGTTTGATCAAATTTTAAATTACTGTAAATCAAAACCAAGATTTTCTGAACAAATAATTCGAAATTGTATCATTTGGAGAATATCTTCGCCAAAAGGTTATGAGTTTTGCCGTTCACATTTGCTAAAACTACCGTCTAGAGTAACACTTCACCGTTACAGCGGGGCTGGTAGAAACGTAACTGCTCTCATAAAATCTAGACTTCAGGTAGAAGCAGAGTCATTACTACCTGTAGAACGAGTGTGCAGTCTGGTAATTGACGACATGGCCATTAAGGAAAAATTGCAATACAACAGAGCACAGGACCGATTACATGGTTTAGAAACCACAGGTACAACAAAAACAATCGGCAAAAGGCCAGTATTGGCTAACCAAATGCTTTGTTTTGTTATTCACGGTCTTTCAACAAAATTTACGATACCAGCTGCATACTTTTTCCATAGGCATTTTCAAATAACAAACTTTCTACGCACATTCAACATCCAATAACACCAAATATGCCACTATTCTTTAGTTTTGATTATTGCCATGCAATAAAGAATGCAAGAAACATATTTCTCCACCATGACATGAAGACTGAAGAAGGTGTTATTTCTTCTACTTATTTAAAAAACCTGTATCAATTACAGAGAAATTTAATTATAAAGCCTGTTAGATTTTTAACAGAAAAACATTTATATCCCAGCAACTTCGAGAAAATGAATGTTAGACGGGCTGTACAATTATTCTCGCCTACTGTAACTGCTGCTTTAGAATATTTAAGACAGTACTCAAATTCGCCTTATGATTTCTCTACATCAAAAGCCACCATTACGTACATGGAAATGATGTATTTATTTTTTCAGTTACACGACGTTAGTGACAAAACAAAGCACGTTACTCTACTGGATGAAAAATGTGCACCGTACATTAACATTAATGATGAAAGATTTGTCTGGTTAAGAGATGTATTTCCAGTATATATTAATTCTATACAGGAAACTTCAAAAAAAGGTGGCATGAAAGGATTAACTAAGGAAACTGCAGAAGCACTAAAGTTCACCGCACAAAGTACTGCTGAATGCATTCAATATCTTCTTCAAGATGTCGGATTTTATTATGTTTTAACAAGGTCTTTTAGTTCAGATGCTATTGAATCGATGTTTAGCGACGTTCGGCTAAAAGGTGGCTCGCAGGACGCCACCGATGCACAGGCTGCAGAGAGTGCAATTAAAAGAATCGTCAAGTGTGGAATAATTAAAACATCGGCATCTGCTAACGTATTTTCTGAATGTGACTATAGCAGCAATATTGGACAAATTCCAGATACTGATAATGTGATGTCATGCTTTACAGTTGAACTTCCTGAAGAATTAAAAGAATTAATCCTAGAATTAAAAAACCTTTCTACTCACTTACATTATGGAATTGTGTCTGCTTCAGTGGCTTTCTTAGCAGGTTATATTGCAAGAACTATAGAAGAACGAACAGAGTGTGAAACTTGCCTAAATACAATTTTAACCAATTCCTGCTCAAATCCGCTACTGGCTCTTATAAATCTACAGGATCGTGGTGGCTTGAAATACCCTAGTAAAAATTTTACTTGTTTAATAAACCAATTAATTCAGCTGGTTTTAAATATATTTGAATATTTACCCCAGGAATGCAATCCTCGTAATATATTAACCGTTCTCCTTCTAGATCCTCTAACCACTTCAAATTTCTTTATCTGCAAGATTCATACCAAAGATATATGTAGTATAATTTTAAGTAAATTGCTAAAACCGGTAATAACCAACCTCGCTAACACACGGACAGATAAAATATATGGAACGCCATTGCATGCCAAACCTCATTGTCGGAAAGTGCTGAAACTTTGAAATCAAGCGGATGACCACCATTTCCAAGGGCATACAACTGGATAGATGCAGCTGGGTCGAACAATTCTAATTTTCCAGGCTCGACTTGAAAAATAGAAACACAAAACGGTTCTTTTTAGAACCACAAAATGCAAAATTAAGAATAGTTCAGCTGACGCTAGTTTCAATTAAGAAGTCTTTTAAATGCAAAAAAATAATTTTATTAGAGAGTATACAGAATTAATGTAAAACTAACCTAATTTAACGTTTCCGTCACAGAACAATAATCCAATCAACAAACCAAAACTGACAGATAAAAGCTAAGTTTCAAACCGGCTGGCGTGGTTCTGAACTTCAATCCCCCGATATGCCGAGTCACAACTTTGTAATGCTATTTGTCACAAATGAACAGGCCGGGGAAAGCCGGCAGGCACGCTAATCCAGAAGGCCGTGGTTAACAACTGTCATAATTTGTGAATCTGTGTTACATATTTTTGCAAAAAACAGAAGTGAAAAATGGGTTCTGACAGTGAAAACGACGAAATTTCTACTCCGCCAGAAATCTTAGAAGCAGCTAAAGTAACCTCTATAAACTTATTACCCGAAAAGTCCCGCAAAAAATACAACATGGTGTACAAGGCATTTATGGATTGGCGAAGTCTCAAAAACGCCAATTCATTCTCTGAAAATGTTATATTAGCATATTTTGGAGAATTATCTAATAAATATAAATCATCATCGTTATGGACTCATTATTCCATGCTGAGAACTACACTCAATATAAATCACAACATCAACATACAAAATTACTCGAAATTGCGTGCATATCTTAAACGTAAATCTGAGGGTTACCAAGCCAAAAAGGCTAGAACATTTACTTCAGATGAGATCAATCAATTCATTAACAAAGCACCTGACGAGAAATATCTTGCAACAAAGGTAATGGAAATTCTAAATTGTAAACTTTTAAGTGCATAACATCAAATTTTTTTAAGGTTGCATTAATTATGGGAATAATGGGTGCCTGTCGAGCAAATGAGCTGCACTCAATGAATATTGAAGATCTGCAAGACCTTGGATCAGCTATACTCGTAACCGTCCCTAAAACCAAAAACAATATAGTTCGAAAATTTACAATTACTGGTCATTTTTATGAAATTTGTAAAAAGTATGCTAATCTTCGTCCAAGTAATACTGCATCTACTTTTTTTTTAAATTATCAAAATGGTAGATGCACTACACAAAAAATTGGCATTAATAAATTTGGTTATCAGGTTAGATTTTCCGTCAGTTTTGACACAAAATGACGCAAATCCTAACCTGCTAACCTCGAATTTGACATTGACGTACAGTGTCACCAACATATTATTCATACGTTGAATTTCCACAGCCCGCTGAGCAACAGTTTTTTTTTTGGATCTCTCGATACTATCAGTAATAAAGAAACATCATTGTTGTTGAAAATTTTTTCGGGTTTCCAAAATAAACATACGTTTGTTTATAATAGGACCTTGTAAATTAATTAGGGCACATGCAATCTCTATAACTTGGTCAGTAAGTCCTATAAAATTATGATCTATTACTGCATGTGGTTTTAAATACTCAAATTCTCTTAATCTACGAATAACTCTCTCAATATTAATCCGTAAGCTAGCTATAAGCCGTTCACGATCTTTTTGGGTCAGGTGAGGCTATGACCATCTAGTGATTTTGTTGGCAGTACCTCTGTTGCAACTAAACTCCCTCATGGAAATTGACAATTTTTGTGTTAGGTTAGGTTGTTTTCAGTTTAAGGTTATATTTTCTGAATAGGTACATTGTTGCCGGATATTCTCTAGTCTCCACATCGACTCGCTTTCTTTTAAATGTGTTCTGTCCTTCTTAAATTGGAAGTAGCATCGTTTAGTGGAAATTTTTTGTTGCAACAAAATTATTTTGGGCATTTTGACTTTTCCTTTGACGGAAATTAAAATTATTTTTACACATTTGATAAATCATTTATTTTCTTACTAATATTAAAATATTAAATCTGGCAATGTGGTGGCAAGAAAATGTCGAACAGACACTGACAGAAAAAAAAAGTTGCATCCGCTACATCATCGAATCAGTTAGTCCAACATGAAAAGAAAAAATCATAGCCAACTCTGTCCCAAAAAGGTCGTGAACGGCTTATATTCGTTTAGTCTCTAGCACTTGTGATTTTGTGGGTTTCACTGAACTAGAAACACTAGGTGGCCTAACTAACTGACAATTTCTGTCATGTAATTGTTTGTCAATATCCTTAAACCCTCTGTCTAAAAATCCACTTTCTTCCACTAACAAAGAATCACTTATTCTTCCACCATATCCTTTTGATATAAAATTTATGAATCCATCAGGGGTAGATGAAATCAAATACTTTAAGGTGTTGCACTTTTTGTACTCTGACCATGTGAGTGCCTGTTTAACTGGATCTGTTGGCTTTTGTATTTGAATTTCCAAGCAATCAATAATGGATTGGACATTGCTGTAACGTGCTCTGAATGGGATGGGTAAATAATATTGTACCTTGTTTTTAGATGGCCAAAATATCAGAGTCTTCAGATGGGGCACTATTTGTATTAAAGATTTTTTGAAAATTTTAGAAGCATTAGAAGTGGACATACCGAACATGTCACCCAAGAGGAAAAATTGATGATTCAGTTTGATTTTCATCAACGTTAACATTAAATTATCCTTACTGAGTTTACTTTTTGTATTGAGTAAATTTATGATATGCTGAAACCAATGATCAGGAATTCCTGTATATTTCTTTGGTTTCTTCTCTATCATTGACCGAGTAACATTCAATGCTCTTAATTGTTCTTCTTTATTATCTTGTGGAAAATCAACTCCTACATAATCACTATCAGTGCTTCTAATGAAAGAACTTGTACTCATCGATTCCACCTCTGTATCACTGCTACTACAGGCCATTTGGGAAAATAATATGTTTCTAGCATTAGGGTTATCTTGATTGGTGAAGAACTGGCATCTTTTGAATAAAAAGATTCCATTGATGAAGTAGCAGTATTTTGCATGACTTTCCCCATGTTACACAATATCTGCTTGCTACGATATGTAGGTTTTGATTGTACCCCTACATTTCTTGTTTTTGGTGGTTCTTCTGATAAGTCCACAACTGTAGACACTAAAAGGTTTTCTGAGGTATACCGAAGATGAGATTCACCCACCACTGGTAGCTGATAGCTGGTACTGGCACATGGTCCATCTTAATCAGTTATTATTGGCATATTTTGCTGCTTACTATCAGTTTCTGCAATTACTTCACTGATAAGTTGTTTTCGCTGTCGTTTCACAGGCAATGATCTATCAGGGACAGTACTGGCTCTTTTTCTATCAGATTGACAGTCAAATATATGTGGTACCACCCCTGGGTTCAGAATAATATTTCCTCCCATCCATTTGTGCCTCATGAAATTCTCCATATCTTCTTCCAACTGCAAGATTAAAAACACTGCTCTATAAATTCGAAAAGTTGCCCTTGGTAGATAGACTCACCTTGAAATGATCTTCACAGCAGTAAAACATTCATTTCGACTTCGGCAGCTTTGAACCATTTCTTTGTTCGAGAAAAATCCTGGGGCACACAAAGAAATATCTTTCCTGGTGTAATTACAGAAGTACTCGTACATCCCGGTACAAAACACCACTTATTTGGTATGCCACCCGCCATGTCGGCGCTGGTCGTTTACGCGGCAAATTTGTGAATTTGAATTTGAGGGTAGAATAACTGATACAAAAATTTTTTATTTCTTTTTTTTTTCGTGTAATTGGCTGTTGACCTGTCTTCCTGCATATTTTTCAAAAAAATGGAAAACACCGAATTGTAAGCGTAACGGACCACAAAACGTTGAAAATCAAGGAAACGAGAATGCACTTAATGTAGTGGCGTCGGTGATAGAAAATCCGACTATAAGCATAAAACAAATTGGAAGAAATCTTGGTATCCACAATTTTAGATTAAGGCGAATTTTGAAACAAAATAAATTCCGCTCATATAAATATCAGTTCTATCAAGAATTTGGGTGGTATGGAACGGAGAAGCGAATTTTGTTTGCAAATGGTGGGGAAAGCCAATGCAGACAGACATTTTTAAAATAATATTTGTTTTACAGATGAATGTACTTTCAAGTTACACGATGAACCAAACACAATAAACTTTAGGGTAGGAGTAACAAGGAATCCACATATCTTATTACATACTAGAACTCAATATCCGAGAAAGGTAAATGTGTGGGCTGGTATCCTTGGTCATTGTATTGTTGGACCTTTCTTTTTTGAAGAGAATTTAACTGGCCATTGTTTTTTATAACTACTAGAAGAAAGAATTGAGAAGGCAATATATGACATTGCTAGAGACGGTCAAGAAGTTTTTTTTCCAAATAGCCGGCTGTCCTGCACACAAAAGTCAAATTGTACGTGAATTTGTAAACAGTTTTTCGGATAAAGTAATTGGACCATTAACTGGGCAGCCTGGTCACCAGATTTGTCCCCCAATGATTTTTTTCTTTGGCTACATTTAAAATCTACAATTTATTCTGGATGACCATTCGAAAATCTCGAAGAATTTCAACACCGTATAACAGATGAATGTAACAGGATTATCACAGTACCAACAAGCTAATGTTAGACGACAATTTTATGATAGGTTAACGTATGGTTTAGCAGTTAATGGCGACTTGTTTGAACATTTATTGTAATAAATTAGATATTAATGTAATTAACAACCGCTAAATACGAATTGTGTCAAATTCAAATCACAGACTCCAGCAGTGTTTTGTTTACTTCAGTAAACTCCTTGCAAACGTAAATACCACCATCCTTCATTAGTTTGCTTTATTAAGACTTTACTGCACTGCATACATTGATAAAGATAAAGATAAACAACACTGCTGAACATTGTACTGGATAGTAGTATTTGAAAAATAAACAGTAAAGGCAAGATAAAAAAGCAGACAACTGCATATGCAAGCGATATATTGCTAATCACAAGAACAAAAAGTAAGTTGACTGAACTATTCAAATATTTTTAAAATAAAGCAAAAGAAAGATGCATAAATGAAAGTAAGACTAAGTACATGATAGGTCAACAGACAAACAAGAGCACTGTGTAGGCCCTAAAAATTCTCAAATACACATTTGATGAGATTGCCAAATTAAATACCCACTCAGGAATATAGATTAACAACATAAAATACAAAGCAGAATAAAGTAGACAGCTGAACAGGAAAATTAAATTAAAGATTTATAAAAGCGTTAGAGGAAAATAATCTAAAAGTATAAAACTATGACCAGGAAAGAGCAGAATATCAAATAACAGGAAACTTGTAAAAGAGACACTGAAACGAACATCAGCGCACGAAGCCAACATAATAAATTCACTCGATACAAAATAATGTATTTTT
This sequence comes from Agriotes lineatus, assembly GCA_940337035.1. Classification (NCBI taxonomy): domain Eukaryota; kingdom Metazoa; phylum Arthropoda; class Insecta; order Coleoptera; family Elateridae; genus Agriotes; species Agriotes lineatus. Next base: position 219,565 of record CALNHX010000855.1, read on the forward strand.
AATCTACTTTAACATACTATAAAGTGACGCTAACTAAACTGGAAGATAAGAGTACGCAACAGAAGCCCGTGAGCGATATAGTCAATGAAGCAGTAATAAAAATCTATTAAAAGCAAGAAAATGGAGATTGGTCCCTGTCAAGGTAAGGCTTGCTATGCTGTTAAATGGCGAAAATTATTTCAAGCATGAAAAGAATAGAGGAATGAGACACTTTAAAAAAAGTATTTTTTATCTTGAAGACAAGAAGAAAACAAAATACTGTACGAGATTTGCATAAAATTTGTTTATGTAATAAATTTTGTAGGTACGAGGGTCGTGCACATTACTAAAATATTTTTTTTATAAAGGATGACTCAAAAAAGTTGGCAAACTAAACTTTTTTTTAAATGGAATTACCTACATTTGCCTCAAAATGGTAGTCGTTGAATACAGGATTGCACAGTCGTTATCCATAATGACGTTTCACTAACCATGCTGTCAGGTTCTTCAGGAAATTCGTTGAAACAGGGGCTAATGCATACATTGTGGACGTGGAAAACGAATTTAGTAAAATGGCAAAGGGTTTACAGAAAAACATCATTAAGAGGGAGCTAACTATAGAAGACTACAAGAATGTAGTGTTCAATACCATGAACATATATAAATAGTTATTTGTTTCATTAGTACAAAAAATGCATGATTTCGGGACAAGTAAGACGCGTCCCGAAAACGCATTTTTTGTGCGAATGAAACATACTATTTTTTCTCCAACTACTCATAAATTCGGTAATATGACTTATTATTTAGAATCAAACATTGTAGGTTATATTGTAGTACTTTCTTGGCTCAAATAAACAATCACTATACGGGGAAAATAAACAACAACGACGGCGAATGCCGAATATTGACGAAGCGTTTGTTTTTTATTTATAGTTTAACATGTAAAACCCTATCTTGCGTCCACTTGTTTCACTTGGTCTGTCCAAGAAACACGCTGCCTACCCTTCGCTCTTCTTTTCCTTTCTTTGGCCTCCCACACTATTTTTGGTAATCTACCCACGCCCATTCTACAAATATGACCTAGCCACCTCAGTTGATTGTTTTCTACTTGCTTTTGTAACGAAATAACTTTTAGTCTGTCCCTAATTTCTGTGTTTCGGATTCTGTCCAACTTTGTTACTCCCTCTATTCTCCTTCATTTCGGCAACTTGTAATCTGCATTTGCTCTTCTCGTTTAGCACCCAAGACTCACTGCTGTATGTTAGTGTGGGAATGTACATGGTTTATGTACTTTCAATTTGGTGTTTTTCGAGATTTGTCTGTTTCTGAATAGTTCTTTATTTAGTGCGTAAACATTCTCTCGGTGGCTCCAAGTCGGTTGTTTGGCTCGCTGTCAATTTTGCCGATGTTTTCAATAGTGGCTCCTAGGTATTTAAACGAGTTGACCTGTTCCACATATTTATTGCCATTATTTACTTTAGGCCGTACTTCCTGTTTAGCCACCACTAGTGTTTTGGTTTTACTGCCGTTGATATTTTATAAGCCCCTTTTTTCTAAGGACTTCTTCCAAACTTCCAAGTCATGCTGCATCGCTTCTTCCTTTCTAGAAACTATAACCACGTCGTCCGCAAAGGCTATTCCTCCCATAAACATTGGCTGGAATCTTTGATATCCTATCTGGTATTTCTTCGTTTTCTGTTTGCATTCTTTCATCGCATCGTCCATTACAGCCAGAAACAAAAGCGGAATCAAGTTACCTCTTTGCCTGACTCCTATCTTGGTTACAAACTCGTTCGACTGAATGTTTCCTGTTCTCACGCAGTTTCTGGTTGTATTATAAAAGTTATTTATGGCCTGAATTAAATCCTTGCTAATGTTTCTTTTCTTTAGGACTATCCAAATTTCTTCTCTCTGGAATTTATCGAATGCGTTTTCTAAGTCTATAAATACCAGGTATAATTTTTCATTGTATTGAATCATTTTCTCTTTCAGCCGTCTCACTACAAAGATCAGGTCTTGGGCATCCCTCCCCTGTCTAAAGCCACACTGTTCTTCTTCCAGGCGTCCTTCTAGTTCGGATCTCAGCCGTTTCTCTAGTATACTTTCGTATAATTTACTGGGTATACTGAGCAATGAGATCCCTCGGTAGTAGTAGGCTGCACTCTCTGCTGTCGCTTTTTTCATGAATTGGGACTATGGCAGCTACTTCCTAGTCCTTGGGGATCTTCTTGCTATTCCACACCATCGTGATAACTTCCATTAATAAGTCTATACCGTCCTTTCCTAAGTACTTTGACATTTCGTGGGTTACACCATCACAGCCGGCTGCTTTACCTAGCTTCAATTTGCTTATAGCACCGTGTGATTCTTCGTAACTAATTTGGTTGGCTTCAACATGCCTCTCTGCCGTTTGCTCGTTTTTTCTTCCTCCATCTCATCCTCTGTCATAAGGTCTTCAAAGTACTCTTTCCAGCGTTCTGTAATTTCAGCCTGTGCGGTTGCTACCTCCTTGTTACTCTTAAGTATTTGTCTTAAAGCTTGTGGCTTGTTTTTTCCTGGTCCTTGTGAAACCATTTTTCGTGCCGCTTAATTGTTTTCTCCATTTATTCAATAATTTCTGGTCTAACCTGTATATTTTTATTTCAATTATAATCTATTGTATTTCGAATTATTTCAATTTATTAGTTCGCTCATTTCGAACAAATTCTGGAAAACCCAAAAACTTCCACGTGCTTATCGTGAGGTCGCAGCTTTCAGCTGTTTTTCGTTAGTGGCCGAATGCTCTAGGATTTTTTCCTGCACCTCGTCAAAGCAACTTGTTTCTAAAAGGTCCCGTTTGTAGCAGTACATAACTTAACTACTACAAGGATACCGCTAGGTATTATTAAAACCTGATAGATAGGCAACTTAAAGTGCAGAATCAGTATAAGGGGTTGCCTACCCTTTTATTAAATCAAGAGTAAATATTTTAGAAGGCTCGTGGTTATATTATTAAAACAATAAATAACAAAAATTATTACTTCCTGTTTGGTTGAGAAAGCAGAAAGAAGCTTCTTTGAGTCGACGAGAAGCGATACTACTTAAATCCTAGCTTAAGAAGGATACAAAGAAAATAGTAAGGCTTTAATCAATAAACTCATCATTATATTAAGATATAATAATTTTTCAGGCAGATAGGATAAATGCAATGAACATTTTCTTTCTGAAAAGGGCAGTTATTATTTAATTGGTAGGTAACTAGGAAGCTAATACATACAAATCTTAATCAGGGGGTTTTCCTTGGTTCAGCTCTTAGGCCTCTTCGCTAGTTCCCAGCTCCTGGTTAGTTAAATGTTTATCATGGAGGGGTGTATTGATGTGCTCTAAGATGATTGGGGGACGCAAGGGGAGAAATAAAAGAGGAAGGAGAACCTTGTTAAAAAACTTATTAATTGTTAGAAGATTACTCACCAATCAAAGGCCGCTTCTTTGGTTCGACGATGGGGTTTTCTTCTTAATATTGGGAAGATGAAGAGATCCAGATTCAAGGGTTCTCTGCATTAACCGTATGTTAATCCTAAATGAGTTAAAATTGGTTAGAGATTGTTTATATAATTAGACCACCGTCATAGCTTGGATATCGTTAAATAAGGGCATAAGCCATGATGCTAATAGATAACAAACTAGTTTCAAAGTAAAAGAATTGTTACTTACCTCCTAATAATCCTGAACGGGGACTTGAGCAGTTTTGCAGCTGTCAAGTTAGTATATATCAAATGTCATGTAGTAAGCTTTTAACCATAAGGGACTTCTCTTATACTCCCTGGAGTAACTTCAATTAAACTAAATATAGATTGTTAATTGGGATTAAAGTGTTAGAAAGAGGATTGCGAAGGTATAGAGAGCTCTTTATATTTTCATCTAATGCGAAATAGATTGTTAGTTAGATAAGTATAAGAAATCTCCTGGATAATCACAGGTTAATTAACTAAAACTAATAATTAATGACATTTCTAACTTGTCAGATATAAACTGAAATTAGGTAGGAATTGCATAATATGTGTAATAGCAAAAAGGCATAAACTTTAATTAATGAAAGATAATTAATGAATTGTAAGATTGAGTATACAACCGATTGTAACTATTAAAAAAATTAACACTTGATAATAAAGTTATGGCGCCCATTTCTTCTTATTACTGAACTAATACCTTTATGAGAAAGTGAAGCAAACTAAAAGCCCACAGTCATTAGACCCTAATAGCAGCCGTGTATTGAGCTAGTCGGAGACGCGTGAGCCTTCCAAGGTAAGTTATAAAAAGGGGGTACACGTTTATTACGCTACGACGATTAATTTTTGAAGGGCTGATAGTTTTGATTCAGGTAAGATTGAGATTTTCTGCTTGCTATTCTCGTATTAATTATGTTTCTTTAGCTCTTAATTGACAGTTTTACCTGACTTAATTTTCAACACCGGCTAATGTCCTACCTGGCTTCTGCAATTTGGGAGTGGCTCTGCTTCAATTAAGAGTGCATCCAAGGTGCTTTTAAGCATAGGGTATAGCAACCCCCGGCCAGCATTTGCCTGTCAGCAACTTATGGGCGTTGGAGGTTCGAGGTTAGTGTTACTTTTGTGGTGAATACCGCATTAAAAGTGGATGGTCTCCATGCTTTCAAGCCGATTCGGACTGGCTATTCCGGGATTAATATTATATTAAATTATCTTCGATACTTGAAATTTAAATTCGTACATTCCATAACTATCAGTATTTAAAGTTTAAATTTATACTTTCCGTTATTACTAACATGTAAAGTTTAGACGCATACGTTCAATCAGTTTTAATATTTGAAGTTTAAATGCGTATACTTAATTACAATTAATATTGAAAGCTACAATTTATATGTGTAATCAAACCTTTGTAAAAGGAGCATTCACGTTTTTTGCCTTCAATAGCCTGAACAGAAAGGTTTTTTTAAATGGCAGCGATAGGCATGTCACTCGATTTATTTGTGGTTACAATTATTTAATAACCTGAAAGGGGTTCTTGATCTTCGTGCGTGTCGCAACCTTCAATTATTTTGCGCAATTCTATCATTATTACATTCTTTATGACCAAATTATTCTAATTATTTAATATTGAATTACCATTATAGACTGCAAGATTGTTTAGCGTTAATAAATAAATGCTAGTCACTTGTAGTTAGTTATATTATTCGAAACCATTTGGTTTCTGGCGCCCATTTGTTTTTTTTTGTCTTTGAAGCATTTCCAGGGTGGTACAGTTGATAAGAATCTACGATCAAAGTCCGCCGAAATTTGAGCTAGTTTGGTCTGCGCGGTAAGTTAACATTTTTAGAGCTTCCGTGTAGTGCGTACTTTAAGGAGGTTAATCTGCGATTTTTTACTACCATTGATTATTTTAATTAATTAACCCCAGGTCAGCTTCTTTATTGTGACACTTGAAGTACTCTGTAAAATTTTGAATTTCTTTTGTAAAAGAGCCTTTCATATCCTTTAGTATTTCTTTTATGTCATCCTTCTTGTTTCCCAATTTCGTTTTCCTCTTCTATCTCTATATTTTTGTGTTGAGTCCTTTTTTTGATTTTGTTTGAAAGCTTCTAGTTCTATTTCGCCGCTGCTATTTAAGACTATCTCTTTTAACACCGGTTTGCATTTATTACGCGTCTTTTACGTGTCTAACTGGTACACAGCCTCCTTAGGTTAATTGGGTCAGGGGCTGCCCGTGCGCGGATCCAAATTCAAATTGTCGGCTTATCTTATCAGATGTTTATTAAATCGCTTACGTACCCTATTATTACGCTACTACCGTTATAAACTTTGCGTAGTATAGAAGTTATACTGTTATACTTTTTTCTCTATCTCTTACGGTTTGGCTGATGAAACAGCGTCCCGGACGGACCAGCGTCCCGGACGGACGGAAATCACGTGATTTCTCGAAAACCGGAAGTGAACTTTCACTGATAATCGTCAGATGTAATGATTACTAATTGGATTTTATCAGTGTAAAACTGCACTGGTATCATTATCTTAATTCGCAATTACGAAACGTGTCATGTTGACTACTATCATGAGATAGAATGATTCTGAGCAGGCCTTGATATGTGTTATACGTTTGGCAGTACTGAAGTGTATTGTCAGTCTATGTCAAATTCGAGATTAAAATGTTAGGTTTTGTTTGTTGTTTGACACAGACTGACGTAGGTTGCAGGTTAAGTTTTACGTCAGTCTGTGTCCAACAACAAACCAAACCTAACCTTTTAATCACGAATTTGGTATAGACTTATAACAAGTAAATAAATATACTAATTTAAATTTCTCATAGCTATACAGTGGGATTTTACAAAGATGAAAAACCACTGGTTTTTAGTAATAGGAACGAACATAAGCAATTAGGGTTTAAAAACGTGTCTTAGTTTAATTTTGTTGGAGAGATTTTGACTAAAAACGTAGACCAAACTCAATATTACATTTAAATTGCAATTTGAGGCATATAAAAAATTATGCAATTTAAAAATTACCGATTGGAGTAATATTTTCTTTTTCAATAACCTAATTGTATATAATGCGTTTACGGTATTTGTAAACCAGAGCAGGCAATCTTAAGGAGACGGTTTCATTGGTGTAAATAATAGTTTTTCTGTTGTAAATTTGCCTTTTTAGTAAATATTTTTAGTGATAAATAAATACTAATTATTATGTTAAATCAGCTATGTATTCGAGCAGAAACTCTAACGCTGTTTAATAACATATAAAGAATGGGAGAAAAATGTGTTATATGTTTTTAGTTGATTGCATGCAGTAATTGCGATAGAAGTCAAACTGCGACATGTAAGAACTATGAAAGTTGTTGCTACTGCTTTATTGACATTGTTACAATTAAAGTGCCGTGAAAGACGTGTGTTTTTTATGTAGATGGCAATTTGGTTTTAAAGAAAATGCACATTTACTATTATCAAATTCAGGGAGAGCTGCATATTGTAAATACTGCTTACTGCGATTTTATTTTATATACTGATAAAGACATTCAAATAATTAGGATAGAAAAAGATATAAAATTTTGGTCGGAAGGAATGGTACCCAAATTAGAAAACTTTTTTTATGAATGCATGCTACCAGAATTGGTATATCCACGTGTGCCACGAGGTATGAAAATCAGGGATGATTCCAAACGAATTACCGATGCACAAAAAGAGAAAGAAAGAAAAAAGTAGAGAGCATTTTTAGCCTACTATGTGAAAAACGTTGCAAATACAGGGGTCTAAAAATGAAACTTAAACTACACGGTGCCAATTTGTATAAAACTAAATGTGGAAACTATGTGTTTCATATTAACTTCGATGTATTTGTTTTTGCATTTTAACTTTTTTATGATTCACTTACTTTTTTTAAATACTAAACATCCGCAATTAACGTACCATGAAGCTTATGTGGCATTTTTAAAGACTTTATATGCCCATGTATAATAAATTGTAATTTTTATTAACAATATTTGTTAGATATTGTATGTTTTGTTAAAACCATTGTATGTGTGTAGATACCTATTTAATATTGTATTGTATTCTTTCAACCATATTCCACATTATAAATAACATTTTTGGGACGGGCATCTGTCCAGTAAGGTAGCTATTGTGAAACCTTTATATAAATCCGGTCATAAAGAATTAATTTCAAACTATCGTTCGATATCTATTATACCCAATCTTGGAAAAATATTTTAAATTTTTTTTAACCAAAGGCTAGTGTCATTCATAGAAGATAATAATCATCTGCGTTCTTATACACAATTCGGTTTCCGGCATCATCTCAGTACTCAAAATGCAAAATCCTTGTTAACTAAAACACTATGAAAATTTAGATAAAAGCAAACCAACTTTAGCTGTTTTTATTGATTTAGCCAAAGCGTTTGATACCATTAGTCATAATAAATTATTAAATAAATTAAATAATCTAGGTATACGAGGTAAGGGTAGTCAATTAATGCAGAATTACTTAAGTAATCGAAAGCAGTATGTACAACTAAATGATACAAAAAGTAATACACACATTGTAAAATATGGTGTTCCACAGGGGACCGTGCTCGGTCCGTTACTGTTTATATTGTATTTAAATGATTTATTAATAATGAATAGTGAGGGCTCGTTGATATCCTATGCAGATGATACTGTAGTAGTTTATCAAGCAGAAATTGGAAAGTTTTAGAAAATATAGTTAGTCTCACCTTACTAAGATAATTATGTGAATGGTTTAAGCAAAATTTATTAGCAATAAATGTAACCAAAACAAAATTCTTACCTTTTACTTCTTATATAAATGTGATATGTATATCCAGAAAGTAGAAGAAATCAAGTATCTGGGAATCACTTTAGATTTTAGTTTAAAATGGAATAAACAATTTGGGAGGGGGGGATATGCAGTTGTAAAAAAATTACGTAGTTTTATATACATTTTTAAACAATTAATAGAATTGTTACCATTACATATTTTGAAACAGATATATAGTGCGTTTGTTGAACCACATCTTTCATATGGCATAATAGGGTGGGGAGGAATATTAAAAACAAACTTAATCTCTTTGGAGATAGTACAAAAAAACAAATTATTAAAATTATATTCAAGACAAATAGAATGTATGATACGAATAAGCTTTATAGTAAAACTAAAATTTTAGATGTTAGGCAATTTTTTTCTAAAAGTGTAGTGCAACAAGTATTTAGAAATAAACATATTCTTACTCAGAATGTCATCGATCACGATTACGCAACTAGAAATAAAACATATAATGTAATAAATATGCATGCGAATAAAAAAAGTATTAGAAAAAAAAGCTTTGAAGATTTGCCATAAAAATATATAATTTATTGCCATTAAATATTAAAGATATAATTCAAGTGTTTGTAACTGGTTATTACATTATTCTGGACAATTATTACACGATACATTTAATTAAAACTGAAATAAACTCCAACGGCGTTCCGGCTGCATCCTTTATCTCATATCCATTAACTATTCTTGTTTATTAATTGTATTTATGTAAATTGTGTAATTGAACCTCAAAGATATATTATTATTTAGAATTCCCGCACACAAGCTTTTTTTTTAGCTTTCGCGGGGACATTGTACTGCTTTTGATTTTGATTTTTATGTAACAGTCTAATATAATCTATTGTAATAATATAACAATGTAATTTGCTGTACAATTTTACTTTGAATATACTTGAATATTTCGTATCAACTTTTTATTACCTCACTTAATGACAAATACTAATATAAGTAGAGACTCGACTATCTAAGAATAACCGAAATTAATACTTTCTAATAATATTTCTATTTTTCTACGATCGTGTCAAAATGGCAACTTTTTGCACAGTGTCTAGTGTCAAAAGTGACGTTTGTAGCACTCTTAATATTAGCGCCCGAATTCCGCCTTTTTAGCACGTTGCCATTGGTGGCGTGTTTTAATATTATATTAAGACACGCTTTGCCGTAAATTTGAATGTCAACATAACCTAGAATATCTAATATAATGTGACGGAAAAAGTGTCACCGAACTAAGTTTTTATATTTCTGTTACGATCTTAGAAAAAAATAGCTTATGATACACGTGTATAAGTGCCATTAAAGCACTAGCGACGTTAAAAGCACTCCGCTGGCTCGTCGTGTTCTTAAACTCGCAGCACGTGCTTTAAAGGCGTATATATACACTAGTATCATAAAATACTATTTTTAACATAAGTACAAAAAACAAAATAGTTATTATATTCAGGTTATTACCTGGTTATCGTCTAGTTGTGCGGAACACGCAGTGGCATAGATTATTGTCTTATCAGCATATTTCGAACAAGTAGGTATCTATAATTAAGAACTATCGTGTGTTTCAAAAATCTGATGTGATACACTCACACAACTTCCTTTTACAGTGATCTTATAATTAGTCAAAAATTTCATTTTTAATTTTTAAAAATTTGTCAAAAATTTTCAAAAATTACAAATTCTACAAAAACGGTACAAAATAGAGCGTTAGTTGAAGAGACAAATTTTTTCTAGAATTTTAAGGTGAATTCGAAAATGTAATAATATACCGGGTGTTTTATTTAAAATAGGAGTTAATAAAAAAAATAGAAAAGAAAACAAAAGAAACCCAGTTTAGAAGTATTCAACTGGAAAATCACATATCTCACATCAATACACAATAAAAATTTAATCAAAATATAAAGTTAAAAAAAAATCGTTAGAGCCGTTTTTGAAAAAATCGAAAAAAGCCGAAAAATCACAAGAGTAAACAGCTACTTCCGGTTATGCGATTTTCTTCAAAAGCTTGCTGTCTCATCTACATAGTACACAAAACTTATATATGAAGTTTCAACGCCATACCTCTTGTCGTTTTTGAGATATTCTGTTCACAGACAGACACACACACACACAGACACACACACAGACAGACCAATGAAAAAAAATATGTTTTTTGGGATCAGGGGACTCTGAAACGTGAAGATCTGTTGAAAACTCAATTTCGAATTTTTGGGGTGAATCCAATACTTCCTTTATCGTAAAAGGAAGTAAAAAACAAACTCATTTAGGGTATGCCTTGGAAAGAAAGAAGAAAATCTAGACATGTCTAAACTTGAGTCTGAAGGTGAATGTCAGATTGCAATTTGTTTATGAACACATCTGTCACTGTGATAGGTAAAAGTTTACACTGCATTAAGTTTAACAACAACAAGTGTAATAATCATAACGGTCAATAACAATTGTTTTTGCTAAGTGTTTTTTATATTTTTAAGAAAATAATTCAAGATCAAGATGTAAGTTAGTTCTCTCTGACTTGGTAGTTTATTTGCATCTTGTATATCTCAAGTTACGGCAAACTTCAATTTGATCATGACATGCTGCAAACATATATCTAATACTTACTATCGAGAGATCCAAAAAAAACTGTTCCTCAGCGGGCTGTGGAAATTCAACGTATGAATAATATGTTGGTGACACTGTACGTCAATGTCAAATTCGAGGTTAGCAGGTTAGGATTTGCGTCATTTTGTGTCAAAACTGACGGAAAACCTAACCTGATAACCTTGAATTTGACATTGACGTACAGTGTCACCAACATATTATTCATACGTTGAATTTCCACAGCCCGCTGAGGAACAGTTTTTTTTGGATCTCTCGATATATTGCTAGCGGCTATGAGTGGGAAACTCACCGATGAAGTGAGACACACAACCAACTCCTTCATGTATACGGTGAGCTGTGCGCAAGCGCTGCGGCGCTGTCCGCCCAATGGGGAAGTGGTCAAGTTTAAAATTCGTTTCTAAAGGCGGAGTTCGAATTCTCACGCATGCGCACGAGACGCGTTATACTCCAACTGAGACTATGTCGGCGCCGTAATGTTTTCTGAAGTTTCCAGGCCCTACCAGCAATATATGTGTATTATATATATGGCTGGAAATGAGTTTTTTTTTAACACAGGATATGAACTATTGCCGGAACAAAAATCACTGTAAAAAACATACTATTTTAACATGTACAGTAATTTTTTAAAAACTCAATTGCAGCAGGCCCTGGATAGCCTGAATCGGTTGGCAGAAGCGAAGTGTATTGTCAGTCTATGACAAAATCGAGATTTGTATGTTATATTTTGCGCCAGCGTGTGTCAAATGACAAACAAAACCTAACCTACTAACCTCGAATTTGATATAGGCTGACAATACACTTCAGTACTACCAACAGTGCCAACTGAGTCAGGCTATCCAGGGCCTGCTGCAATCGAGTTTTTAAAAAATAACTCTAAGTACTATAAACAAAATAGTTATACTTAGATTATTACTTGTTTTTTTTTCGAAATTGATACACAGTTTCTATCAGTTGTTGTTTTTCTTTTTAAAGCCCTTAGTGGAGGAAGATTTAGTATATTAATTATAGTTGGAGTTGGAACTGTTTGGCTTTAAGACGGGCTTTCAAAAAATTGAGGTTGTCTTCAAAATGCATGCTGCATATTGTACAGTTTTTGTACGAATAATTAGCATTTCGATTTATAAAATCTTCCCTTCTACAAGAAACAGCCCACACTTTAGCACTAAAAAAAGGAATACATTTTTCAATTTATGGAAACACAAATAGAATGGAACAAAGTCTAACACGATTTTTAAATGCTAGAAGTTAGGATAAACACGTTAGCAAGAATTATAAGCAAATACAGTATAAATAACCACAAAATGAAGATACTTACCGATGTACGTTTTTGGGAAAACGAAAAAAGCTTAGTTCTTTATTTTTATACTGAAATTATTGGTATAATTTGACGCAGCACACTACCGACCACCTTTTAATGCACTCATGTTTAAATAATAGTACATTGTGTATCTATGTCGAAAAGCGTAACATTCCCAGACGACTGTGAATATTGTTGGGAGAGACGAATGCCGAGCCCAACAACACCGGAGTCTGGGAATGTTGCTTTTTGTAGATACACATACTATTTTTCCGCCGATTCATATGAGTAATTAAAAAACTTAGGAAATGTACTCGAATATTCCCTGCCTAGGCCGGGAATATTATTTCTGTACAGTTTTAGTGTAAATTACTTAGCAACGGCTGATGTAATGGAATGTTTGACTTTGCTCAACAAAATTTTGTCAATAATGTGTTAGTTCTAGTACGATTGGGGGAAAATTTAATTTTTCTACTAATTTGCAATAAAACACAGTCGTAAATCGCTCAGATTGCGTTAAAACCAATAGATGTAAACACAAATCTACTCGATGGCAACATGGCTACCGCTAAATATGTATGCTGATTTTGAGACATCTGCCAAACAGCGACTGTCGCTGCTGAGTCCGTTAGGCCTGAAGCTGTTTATTCTGTGGTAATAGCATAATGTCAGCTGCTAGTGCAATAAACAGGAAAGTAAAAAAAAACTACTAACGAGTTTTAGCATTTCAACCATCGATTAGTTCCTATGTAGCTCAGTCATCTTTCCCAGCTTTATTAATTCGGAGTTTCTAAATTTATCATTTGTATATCCGACCATCTTTTCTTTATTCCCGTTGATAAAATAAAACACTGTCGATATAAATTTCTAGAATAAAAGACTACTGTAAGTTGAATTTGTGAACTTCGTGGGCCATTTGCTCCATCAAATTATTTTCCAAAACAAGTGTACTTCACCGTCGTCGTTATATCATGAAAAGGTAATTAAAGTGACAAGATCGCCACCCCGATAGAGTTTTTTTAATAGTTATTAACAAACAAGTATGTTAGTGATGTCGATTAATAATCGAGACATTGTAGAGATTATTAATCGCCGATTTACATACGAGTTAGTTACAATATTTTATTCTATTAAAAGAATTTGACACTTAAAGTTTGTACATTAATGGTATAGTATTCCAACCAGAAATTGGAAAGCTATTTAAAATCAGGCCAGCATTGAAAACAGTAAGTCACTTCGTAATTTAATTCATAAAATTACTGTTTGATTGTCATTCAGTGACACTTCGATAATAACCTTCAAATTCAAGGTTGGTAAAACTGAAAGCGTGTTTAGGAGGTTGCCTCGTTCCCATTTAAACCCATTGTTTGATTATTTTCCCCCGCAAAAAGTAACTCATGACGTCATACGAACCGCGCGAAATTTAAAATCGTAATGTCAAATAGCTGTTGATAAACTTTACAATGCCTGTGACTTGTGCAGTGTCTGGTTGTTTCACTAATTTATCAACGCAGCAAAAAAGGATAGGAAAATACAAAATATGCAAGAAAAAATAAATTTATTAAGAATGAGCTGTAAAAAGAAAATTAATGTCGCAAAGAGTTGCAAATGTGCTAGTATCTTTCCAAAACTATTTAAGCCTTCTCAATTACGAAAAATTAAAGGTTCTAGAAATATAAAATGGACAACACAGGATATTACTCAAGCTTTTACTTTGAGATATTTGAGCAAGGTGAGTTACATATATCTACGAGAATCCTTGAATTATCCATTACCAGGTTAATTGATGATCCATTATGTTATAACATATCAATAAAATGATAAAATACCATACCTAATTACCTAATAGTTTTTTTTATTAATACAGGAATTTCAACATTGCAACGTTGGGCTTCTAAAATGGACATGTAGCAGGGTTTACTGAAAACTGTTTTCCAGTTCCTAAAAATTGCAGAAATAACTATGTCAGAAATAGACAAGTTAGTAGTTCTTCAATATGATGAGATGAAGGTTGCTGAATCGTACGAATAGGGTAAGGGACCCAATAGTTGGCACTGACCTGGTTATTGGCACTATCATTTGTTTTTGCATTTTATAAAGTTTTCTTCACATTGTAGTTCTAAGTTAAACTAATTTTGTGTAGATGGCAGTGTCTACTATGTTGGTTCATAGATAATATAATAATATACGTTATATTATCTATGTGTTGGTTAAACAGATTTATCCGTGATCTATGCAAATGGCGACCGTGAGTGGTACATGTTTGTAGGAGGTGTTGCAAAAGGTAGGAATCTTATTGTTTTCGTTAGGAAGCAAATATTTTTGAATCTATATTGAGCAGTACGTTTATTGTATTTGTTGTTAATTCTTGTTACGCTAAAGATTAAACGTTATAAACATTGTCTTTTAATCATAATTCAGCCAAATGTTATCAAAATACCGTTTATTTGTGGGGTGCCGACTACTAGGTCCAAAATATCGCATGCTCGTAGTTATTGGCACAAGTGCCAATAACTAGTTTATTCTGTTTATTCAAGTGGAGCCCTAGTAATCGGCAGTGATGGAAACGTACATTCAAAAATCAAATTCGAAAAATTATATTTTTATATGGGCACTTTATAGGCACATTTATATTGCGAATTTTCAGTAAATTTGATTGAGTTTAAATAGGGATTTAGTCGTGTTAAAACACCATTTTCATCAATCGTCAATTGAGTTGATTTTCTTCAAGTTTTGAAGAGAAAATGTATATAGCTAATAAAGTAACAGTTGGTAATATATGTAGTAGTTGATATGAGGATTTTTCAATAGATTGAAAAATGCCGAAAGTCAAAGATAAGAAAAGCAAATATATCAAGAGGTACGATGAAGAGCTATTACAGAGAGCATTGCTGGATATCGAAAATGGTTTTCCAAAAAAGCAGGCAGCTATCAAATATGGAATTCCTAGGCCAACTCTTCAATACCGAATGCGTGATAAATTTAAGAAGGTTCGTCATGGTCCCTCATCTTACTTAACAGAAGAGGAAGAAAACACATTAGAGCAGTGGATTACTGATAGTCATAGGAAGGGTTTCCCAAGAAGGAGGGATGACATACAGGCATCTGTTAAAGGATTTTTGGATGACAATTCGAGGCCAACTCCATTCCAAAACAATACACCAGGAAGGCATTGGTATAAGGCTTTCCTCGGCCGATATCCGAATCTGGTAAGTCGAACTCCAGAAGCTGTCACCAAATCCAGCAGTACTGTTTCTGAAAATGATATTAGGAATTGGTTTTATAATATAGAGAAATATTTGAAAGAGAAAAAATACTTTGATATCCTCCAGGACCCTACTAGGGTCTATAATGGAGACGAAACGTGTTTCATGTTATGTCCTAAAGAAGAAAAAGTCATTGCCCCGCGCGGTGCAAGGAATGTATATCAGGTAGATCAAGGAACTGCAAAGGCAAACCTTACTGTGATGATGACTTTTTCAGCAGCTGGTGCTATTACTCCACCAATGGTCATATACCCTTACAAAAGACTTCCCTCTAACATAGTCAATAGTGTTCCAGATGACTGGGGTGTAGGAACAAGTGACAATGGGTGGATGAAGTCAGAATTATTTTTTGAATACATTTCAAACGTACTTCATCCACATCTTGTCAAAGAAAATATCCAGTTTCCCATAATGCTATTTGTCGATGGTCACAAAACACACATGATTTACGAACTCAGTACTTTATGCACTAGACTGCAGATAATCCTAATCGCTTTATATCCGAACGCTACGAGAATACTTCAGCCAGCGGATGTAGCCTGCTTTAAACTTTTGAAAAACGCTTGGAAACTCTCAGTTTTAAAATGGAGAAGAAGTAACCCATTTGTTCAACTGACAAAAATACACTTTGCGCCTATTTTGAAAGAGGCCTTAACCAATCTAAAAACATCTTCAATATCCAACGGCTTCAGGGCTTGTGGCCTATGCCCCTGGAATGCAGACAACATCGATTTTTCCAAATGTCTTGGTACGAACAGTAAAGACAGGCAGTCTACTAGTAATACAGGAATTGATGAACATTGCAGTTTGATGTATGAAGATTTCATAAATATAATTGGACCTGAAAAATTGGAACAAATTAAAACAGTAATAGAAACTGCAAGCGATTGTGAATCAAACGAAGATTTTGAGCTTTTGGTGAAAATTTTTCGAAGATTAAAAAAACATGACGATGAAAACACACTTGAAGAAGCAAATTATTCTATTATAAGAATTGACGACTTTAATTTGACACAACCTGAGGACCTTAATATACAAACACATCTCACTGAGAACCAAATCAATGAAATTCCAATCATATTTGATAACAGTAATAATACCACGAATGATTAAAAGCAGGATAAAATAACTTTAATTGAACAAGAACAAACTAATGTTCATGCAGCAGACATCAGCCAACCTTCCACATCTGATGGCCGAAAGAAAGACATAGTAATTCTCGACAACATAGACCTTGCTTTTAGGGATAATGAATTACTGTCTGGATTGTTGGACGGGCATATAAATTACGAGACTGCACCCAATTACCCAGATGCGGACGTAGGTAGCATTTGTCAGGAACTTGTAGTCAAGGAGAACGTTTCAATTTACAATAATGAAGATGACAAAGATAATGATGTACCTGAATGTAGAAATACAGAAATTGTTTTAAGTACACCCAGCACCAGTCCGTCTGGTGAGGTAACTGCAATGAATCTTCACCAAGTATATGCCAATTATAGTTTAGACTCTGGCAATTTAGACGAAATTTCTGTTGAAGGGACCGAGTCTAAGGATTCTAACAAAGAAATTAGTAAATATTTGTTATGGCATAACACACCAGAGCGAAGCGGCAAACGCCAAACTGAAAGGGTCCCTTTCGTTATCACTTGTACTGGGTGGAAGAAAATACAAGAAGATAAACAAAAAGAAAAACTTGAAAAGGAGAGGAAAAAGGAAGAGAACAAAAGAAAGCGGGAATTAAATGCTGCTACAAAAGCGGAAAGAAGTAGATCTGTGAAAAAAGCACCGCACGTCAGAAAGTTAACCTTAGCAATGAATGAAACTGAGAATATTCCGATAACTAGTAATGAAAAGGAAAATGCTGTTGACAGAAATGATAGCATTAAAAAATCGTTAGACATAATAGAAACGAACAAGGTTGAAGAGAAAAGGAGTGAAACTCTAAGACAATGTTCAAATGCAGCGCATGAGACAGATAAAAAAGAAAATTTTATAGAAATGCAAAATTTTCCACCCAAAAATAACACAATTATGAATAAAGGTTTATGTTTCATTTGCGTCAAAAATGTTTCACTCGCAAATTTTGCTATTAAATGTAACAATTGTAAGCGAGTGTATCATTACAAGTGTTTAAAGAGAAACAATCTTTATGCAGAAAATTTCACTTGTAACGTGTGTCTATCCAAAATGTGATGAGTGTTTAGTTCCTTTGTTACTCACTGTAAGTTTATTTGTTTTTTACCTAGTTAATAAATATTATTTTTTGGTAGTTATTTGTTTTTTTTTTCGTATTTGAGTGCTCCAAACCCAGTATCAACAGCTACTCATAGATACCAATAACTGTTACATTAGATGTGCTAATAACTACCGCTGTATGCCAATAACTGCACCCAGTAATATGCCAATAAGTGGTGTTAGATGCCAATAACTACTGCATTTCATAATTTTAAACAAACTAATTTTTTGCCGAAAAAGTACTCAAACCTAGTTAAAAATATAATTTTTATCTAAAACTACAAGGTTTAAGCTGTATGCTAAGCAAAAAGATCATTGAAAGATAATGTTTAATATCGAAGTAACTCTTATTTTATTAGAGACACTTGCTTAAGGTGCCAATAACTGGGTGTTTTACCCTATGTCAAAAATGACCGGGTAATTGAACCTCATTCACAACTGCAAATTGTAAATGCTCAAGGTTTAATTGGAAAATGGAAAACTCCTGTTTTTGCCGACTTTGATCAAAGGATGACTCCAGAAATCCTACATAATGTTATAAATGCGCTGCACCACATAGGTTTTAAAGTTATTGAATGTGTAAGTGATTGCAGATCAACAAATATTTCACTGTGGCTTGATTTAAATGTTACATATGAAAACCCATTTATTACACATCAATTGACTGGTTCAAATATTTACTTCTTTGCGGATGCCCCACATCTTCTCAAGTTAATTAGGAATTGGTATTTATATTTAGAATTTGTACATAAGAATTGTGTTATTAATAAGGATACATTACATCAGTTAATATCACCAAACAAATAAGAAATCAGTAGCTGCTTTAAACTAACAATAAATAATTTAACTGTCGAAAGCCCTAAAAGACAGAATGTTCGTATGGCAGCAGAATTACTGAGTCATACAACAGCATTAGCGTTAAGACATTACTATCTCGATAATAATGCAGCAATTGAAGTTTCCAATTTTATAGAGCTTGTTAACTCATGGTATGACATCATGAACTCGTATACACCCGATCACGACCTAATTATTAAATCTGCATATGGTAAAAATATTGATGCTCAAAATGCCATTTTAGATCAAATGTATAATTTGGATAGCACAGTCATTTTCAAGAGAAAAAGGATCATTCAAACATTTCAAAAAGGAATCTTGTTATCTATCAATTCGGTAAAACATTTATATAAAGATTTACATGAACTGTATGGTATAGCTTACATATTAACGCGCAGATTAAACCAAGATTCGCTAGAAAATCTATTTGGCCAATTGAGAACACAAGGTGGTTTAAACGATCATCCTACACCCACGCATGCTCTACAACGGCTGCGATTAATTATATTGGGAAAATCTACCAACCTACAAATTAATTCAAATACCAATCGTTGTTCTGATATTTATGTTGTTGGTGAAGTTATAAGAGAGTCTGGCGCTGAGATTCCTGCTGAAGATTCATCAACTTCAAGCTTATCAGATACGTTTGAAAACATGGAAGGCAAGAAACCCCATGACGTCGGTCTAAGCGATTATTTAGAAAAAGACTGTCTCCAATATTTAGCAGTATGGATAGCCAAAAAACTTCAAACTAGTCTCCTTCATCATGGCAATCACACTTATAGTTTACAAGAAAAACAAGTAGATAATTTGGTAGTACCTCCATGGGTAGTACATTTGTCCTATGGTGGATTAATTCAACCTTCTAATGAGTTTTTTGCCCTGATTAAAAATTTGGATGAGGAATTTAAAAATTATATGTCTTCCGGTTTAAGTAACCCACAGAAAATTACAAAAAAACTTATTAATAAACTCAAAATTAAATATTATGATGTCGATATTATACTGAAAATGTTTGTTAAACAGCGGATATTTATTAGAATGAAGTTTTTAAATTATAAATATAGTGAGCAGAAAAATTCTAAATTCAAGAAATATCACTCTGGAAATAAAATGAAAAAGATTATAACTTAATATTGTGCTTTCATTTTACTTTAAATACTTTAATTTTTGGGTTATCTACACCACAAAATCGGTGGTCTCTTTCTTTGTATGTATCTTTATTTGCTATCTCCTTCGAAGATACTGGACCAATTAAATTGTATGATAGTTTAAAATTTTGCTAATTAGATCAAAGGCCGGTATTAATTTCAAAAAAAGTACGAAAAATTAAAGTAAAATGAAATTAATTAAATCGTATAATTTTAAATCACAAATACTCAATGTTCATCTATCAACATTTTTGTATATATAATTGGTAAGGTTGTATGTGTTTTTTTTTTGTAACGTGTAACACCCTTTCCCACCGAAGCGTAGCTTGGGTGATTCACTAGCTTAATGTAAAATTACACGTTGCTATCAGTTATAAAAATGACGAATGTTTGTTCATTACTTAAATAACTTCATTTATGAATTTATTAAGATAACTTAAAACGAACATTAACAAAACTTACTAAAAATGTACATTTATTTAAATACACTATAACTCAGCAAACTATCTACAATATAATTAATCACTATCACAAGTGTCATCAGATTCTTCATCGTTGACTTGTATTATTATTGGAGTAATGTCTTCTACGTCAAAACCCACTTCCCTGTCCGCCCACTTCTGTATAATGCCCTCTGCCTGTGCAACACAATTTGACCATGTTTCAGCTGTTACATAACGCTTTTTGCCACATATTTATGGTTTTTTCTACACCGTACCCATCTTCACCTATATGCTTATTATAATAAGTTTTGGCGATTCCCCAAACATCTTCAGTGGGGTTGAAAATACAATGGTAGGGAGGAAGTCGGACCACAGTATGTCCATACTGTTCAGCAAGGTGGTCTGCGACATACGTTTTTGGAGGTTTGTCTGAAAAAAAATAATTAGTACTTTAGCACACAAAATTCACTTAATATACTTACTGTACAACCAACTGCAATAATTCCATTTTTAATACATTCCCCTCAATATTCACTGACCGACTTGCTAACCAATCAATAATATGTATCTTGTTTTTTCAAACTAGCATTGGGCGTTTTATCGTGCTATGATAACTTGCGTTATCCATTAACAATAATTGATGGCTCCTCAAACAGTGCCATTTTCGAAAATCCAGGTTTCGTGTAAGTATACAAATTGTGACGGTCTTTTCCTGCTGCAGATTTTTAATGTACTTCCTTAAAGACACCACTCTGCGGAAAGCAATGTGATCCACCTCCATAAGCCCTCTGCGTGGATCATCCTTTTTCCAGCGGAATCCTACATCTTTCAGGACCTTTTCTAACGAAGATATTCCTCCCTTGTAAATATCTCTTTCCTTTAAAATTCGCAATACAGATGTCCGAGTAATATCTTGTTCTAACAAAAAAATATCCTTGTAATGTTCAGCAATAGCGAGTAAATGATTCACTTACTGTTTTGGTACATTTCATAAACCACATTTCTTATGGCTACTTCATCGAAATCGTCAATGTCCACTACGGGCTGAGTTCTCTGCTTTTTCTGCTTCGCGCTTTTGATATGTTCATTTGATTTTACCGTCTGTGAAACCGAACTAACGGTTGGTATACATACTTGCAAGGCATTTGCAACTCTCTATAATAAATAAAACACTATAATGTAATAATACAATAATTATACATTTATTCCACAATGTAACTAACCTCTTGTACAACAGCTAAAGCAATCAAGGGCCCTCCATTGTCGCGTTGTTGCTCGAAAAAGCTTATTAGGAAGGCTATAAGCTGTTTTCACTGCTTACATCAAGCTTTCGGCATTATTTCCTCTGCATAACACACGTAAACGCAATCTCAATAAGTTAGGTTAGAAATAATATGTAGTCTCTAATGACGTCACGAGTTACTTTCCCCCCCGTCCCGCGAATTTAATTTTTTCGAATCTTGGGGCAACCTCCTAAACACGCTTTCAGTTTTACCAACCTTGATTCGAGATGTGATACTGGCATAGAATGCTGAAAATCCCTTGGACATATCGTACCATTGCATACTCGTATGTACTCTATGAAATCCGACCTAATCATCGCCTTTCAAGTCTGACATTGACCAGAATTCTAAAACTCTTTGGCCGCCACGAGACTGTAGAAAAACAATCAATATAGAGTGTTGTATTAATTTAACTTAGCTGCAGGCCAACTTCACGTTCCCATAGTTCTGCACCAACTTAGGTAAACTGCATCTCCATTTGTACAGATTCTAAGTATATTTACTTGGCACTTCATATTATATCCTAACCCTTCTGATTGTTTATAAAACTATTAACACTTAACTTCGCCTTATCTAATATAAGTTATTTTATTATACTGTTGAAATAACATTTAAAAAAGCTTCATTCACAATGATTCTTTCCTACTCGCTATTAGAAAGTCGGTTTTTTTATAACATTTGAAGGCATAAAAAATTTTACATTTCATTCATGTAAGGAACGAACATTACCATGAAAATGCTGCTGTATACACTTCCTGTGCTTCGTTTGAAATCGAGGCACAGAAAGTGAAACAATATCTGTACGTCCTTCGTCAAACTTGCAATTAATAATTTTTGTCTAAACAAGCTTATAAGTACTAAATTATATACTGTTCAACAGTTTTTAAACTTATTTAATTAAACTCCGAGAAACAATCATGTGTATAACGAGCATGGAAAGTCATTTGCTGACCTCGTGCTCTTGCAACCCTTACTACGGTCGGGTTGCAAACAATTACTCGGTGCAGCAAATTGTAATTTCTACGCTCATTGTACAAATAACTATTGTTTGAACCCAGTCTTGGCTTTTAGACCCATTACATTATCTTACTAAATATACAGAACGCATTGACTTACTCCACATTTTTACTGAAAAACTTTTGCTACCTTTCAGTTCTCTAATGGAATGAATTGCTCTGGTGGATAGGGAAAAATCTCAGGATCACTCTTTACAACTCTAATCAAACTTTATTAAAACTTTGTAAATTACAGTGTCTTCCTGTCACTTCGCTGCACATTAGCACCTTTATATGGCATTAACATGTTGGAAAACCGTGCTTAAGGGCTTCCTGGGTAGATTCGAATGTTCGCTTCCGAACAGAAGCCATTTTCGAAAAGAATCGTCTATATAAATCAAACGGTGTACAGTGTACACAATACCAAGACACTTCGCAAGCAGCGAATTAGGGCAGGGTCCAATAGCGGCTAAATTGGCAGCATGTGGGTCACGTCGTCCTGGACAAGGAAGTCCTCTCTAAATTACAGCAGGGCACATACGACGTATTACTAATTGAGTTTTCCACGTAAATAATCGAGTTCACCCTTTCTCACTCTTTATAAACATGACTGATACAATACCTTGGCGGTCAATCTCGTTAATTCCTTTTACGTCAGGCCTGGCCTTCGGAAGTTTATTTCGTAGAGAAATTAGAGCTCGCAGGACGTAAAATATTAAATTCGGTCCTCCATAACCGCGCGTTGTAAGTTATCTGCTAATTTTGCATTTCAACGAAATTGCTTTTTAACTCGACCCGGTTTCTGAGTGTGTAAACTTCGGGGGAAATGTTTGCTCAGTGTAATTTTTAAAATGTGCGCTGTGTGGCGA
The DNA here is from genome assembly GCA_940337035.1 of Agriotes lineatus. Lineage (NCBI taxonomy): Eukaryota > Metazoa > Arthropoda > Insecta > Coleoptera > Elateridae > Agriotes > Agriotes lineatus. Next base: position 242,833 of record CALNHX010000855.1, read on the forward strand.
TAATGTGGGTTGCTGTGAAACTTGGCATAAATTCAACTTCAATGTTCGACGACTACTACATTAAGTACTGGAAACGAGTAACTAGCTGAAAGACTAAATTGGATGGAATTGGAAGCCTTTTATGACATTTTGGCTTGTTTATCTTTCTCTTAATAATAAGAGCATTCTACATTACTATATGAATACAGAGTACCAGTATAAGGAATGTAGTGTTACTCACTATCTTTAAGGTTAACTGCTCTCAACAAAATAAAGAAAAAGGGTTACTGCGTTTTGTGTAGGAAGTAATAGAATTTCTCTGGCTAAATTCTACTACATTATGTTAACGATTACCGTTTGTATTATTTGCAAGTAATTGAATGTACAGCAACAAACAGTTTATAAAAGTGGTGTAGATTCATTAGTATTTTAGTAGCCAAAACGAAAGAAAAAAAAATACCGAGCATACTGTGTTTACAAACTACTGGGACAAATTGTTGCGTCGCCTTCGTTTTCCATAAATATGGAAATATTTCATTAATGTCTCAGTTTATACACATAAAAAGCTGCATATAAATAACGCCTTAGGCCTTCCCCTAATGAATATAAAATACACAACCTACGAGTAAACAACGGAGTATGTCGGTGTCATATTTAAGCTCAAACAATATAAATGCAAACGACATGTACCCCACTTTGCATAAGTAGCACAACAAATGTTTTCAGCTGCATCGTAAAATATAACGATGGCTAATTTCAGCAAGATTCGTTTCAAACCTCGAACGGGAAGGGGTAGGTCGGTATTTAGTGCCACAGCGCCAGGCGGTTACTAGATGAAATTTCCAGGTTATTTACACCTATATGAGAGTATAAACTACTTCAGGCAGATGTGAATAGCATGCCATTTAGTGGATACCAGACCAGCGATTGCACCCTCCCACATATGAAGGATAAGTGCACTGCAGGATAGTGAATAATTAATTATTAGTTCTTTTGGAAGATGTGGCAAGGCTTATACATCTACTTGTAATATAAGATTGAACATTTTCCAGTAAAATTTTAAACTGTTAAAATTTATTTTTCACTGTCTAGTAGTCATAGAAGAGGTCTATGGTTTTTCATCAGAAATATTAATATGGTGTGTTCATGATGAAGCGATAATTTAATATTCATATACTGCTCCCGTTAGCTGTGATACAAAAAATATGTAATGATAGGTCGAAATTTATTTAACTGCTTACTTTGCCATTAGGTTTATTCAACTAAATATGCATATTTCAAGACTTGTGTTTTCATAACAATAAACTATTTGACTCCAGGGGCCTATTGCACTAATACAATACCATTCAATCTGAATTCAAAATTATCACAGAGTTGAATGTTTAATACTTTAACGTGGCTTCGCCTAAGAAAACGACTTCTTGGTGATGTCAAAACACTAAAATCAGATGGAAATGAATACAAGTAAAATCATACCTCATCTTATTATCCCGTTAGCATCACTTTTGCCACTATTTAACATTCACGAGGCTTTGACCTCTAAGGAAAAATGGCTGCATTCAGTTAGGAGTTGCAAAATCTCAGCAAAAAAACCTCTTGTTCGCCTACTTGAAATCCTAATTTTTCGCTGGCCAACTTCTTATCAGCCCTTTATCTCCTTCGTTGGCTACCAGGTGCGTAGAATCGTAGCTCACTAAATTCTCCCGTTGCTTTTAATTCTATGTTGCAAGTAAACAAAGAATATTGTGACAACTCGCACTGTCCCAGCTTGTTGCAAATATTAATTTTAATCTGCTTCTATAATTACTGATAGCTCCCATATAAATGAAACACAAGTAAGCATTTACACAACATTTTATTCATAACCCAATTCTTTTAACATTAAAAACTGGCAATTGTTCATAATAGTCCTCGCTTTTGTTTTCCTGATATAAAAATTATCACCTTATATGGCATTAACTAAATAGATTAAGAGAGGGGAGCAACTCTTCAAATACGTGTAGAGCAAATTCTATTATTTTTAAACAAATACCTCGACACAACTTTGATTGGATAATAAATTTACCCCTCTACTAAAATTAAAACACAAATGTCAAAATATATTAAATAACCGCCCTGCTTTAAAGTCGATACTATTTAAGTCCGCACAATTCGCGTATGTACACGCATTCCTTAAGCAGCCAATTCTCACATACCTGTAACAAATCGCAGTAGCAGTATAATATGGGTACGTAATAGTTATTCGGGATTAGAATGATTTGAAAATGCTGAAACGGCAATTTCAGTGCAAGGAATGCTCTACTACAAGGGAATTTTCATATACAATACCGCGAGCGGTCGACGAATTGCCGAAAATTTTTGTCAAAGTGTATGAGTGTATATTGCTTCGATATAAATTGGTCGAGTGCGACAGCACGAGACCAATTTTGAAGCAATAAACACGAATAAACACTTTGACAAAAATTCATGCAATTCGTCGGCTGCAAGCGGCATTTGAAGGACTATTCAACGAACAAAATAGACATTTCCTAGTAATTAATCAATTTTATCACGTCCTCTTTGAAAATAAAAATCTGTTGACGTAAAATAAATTGTTTGTCGAATTTGACATTTCTAATATCATATTTGATTAATTTTACAGGAAGTTAAATAAATGTCACAGGAAGAGAAAAAAATTGTCATTAAAACTCCGCTAGCGGAATTGTTGCACAATTTTACGCTGATTGGTGGCAAATGACATAAATACTAAATTATGATTGGTGAATAGTTAACTTGAAGGGGGTGAGTTGAATAGTCATTGAAAGAACAAACTTGCATTTATTCGTGCAATAATTTGCAAGAGAGCTGTACCCGCTGCTTTTTCGTAAAACCTACAGAATTGCGGAAACAATCTTACACGATTACTTTAAACGACAAAGTTGCGTCGAAAGCAGGTAGTCGATTATATGGGGCATATCGTGTTGACTTTACAATCTCGCAACAATCTTCTATGTCTCTTGAAAAAAGTCAGGTATTCGTTCGTTCTATCTTCAATATTTCAGCAGCTAGCGTGCCTGATTCAACTTTATTATCAAGCAATTTTCTAATTGTTTCTTCTCCTCTAATGTGGGCTAATTTGTAACGCTAGCTCCCGTTTCAATTTGATTAATTCAATATTAAATAATATATGCAAATTGAAACGTCGCCGACCTTTAGCGTTATCAAGAACCCGGCGTGTCCCATGAAGATAAGATAGCGCAGACCGCCCGTGATAACAGCGGGAACAAAGGCGAACCGTGTGCCGTTCCTCCCCACCTAATAGCTTTACAAAGCATATAAAAGGACTTGCACGGCTCATTTAGAGAGAGATTACAGATTTTTCCTCCAGCATTCATTCCAGCAAACACCTAGTTCCCGATTATCCCCCCAGTCCTTTATCCTGTCCGGTCCAGAGAGTTCATCCGTCGACTCTGCCCGTACCTAAGAAATCCTGATAGCTAGTTCAATTTAGTGATTCCGCAGGAACGTCTGAAACGCCAGCTAAATTTCCCTGTAGAAATCCTGATAGCTAGTTCAATTTAGTGGTTCTAAACGAACGTCTGAAACGCCAGCTAAATTTCCCTGTAACCATCCTGATAGCTAGTTCAGTTTAGTGGTTTCGAAAGGACGTCTGAAACGCCAGCTAATTTTTCCTGTGAAAATCCTGTACCGAAATCCGTTTGTAAATAGCAATAAATAACGTAATATCTGAAACCCAGCTCTCTTGGCATTTTAAATTTGGCGCTTGGCTATTCAAGCAGAATTAGAAGCTACAAGCTATCTAATTAGAATTTACCTGTGTTAATCCTTGAGAATTGCAGCGGCCCTCCTGCCTGGGAACTCTGCGGACCAAACCGACATTCTCGCCAGAGATTACACCTGGAGGCGCCGGGGTTGCTAACCTCGAAAATCACATCGATTTGGAGTTTCGATCTCCGAACGAAGCCCCATCGGGCGGCGAATTTCTCGGAATATTTCAAGAACAAACTGTAGTTACACGTATAGGGTGAGAACTCGCGTTAACAGTTTTAATTTGTTGTTTGTTGACAGAAACCAGAACCCGCAGATTGGAAAACTTGACAGACTGCACGGCGCCACCATCAGTGCGCAGCTCGACGCCGAACGAGAGGTGCCGACAATTCTCGACGCTTTTGAAGCGGAGCGTCTATGACGTCGGCAGATACTCCCATCACGGATGTGACGCGGGTTGCAGCAGCAGCAGGAACCAGCAACATTATCTCATTACCAAAATGTTAATTTGAGCAATATACATCTCATTTATTTACACGAACATTTAATCTTGTATTATAGTTACATAAAATAAATTATTATACAGGATACTCCGTTAGTGTGTTTTGCTTATTTATGGTATATCTGAGCGAACGATTGAACCTTGCTCCGATTTATGAGCTATCCCGTGGTAAATAAATATTACAACCCTTATAAGCAGAGTCAAGTATTACAAATTTGCCACATCTTCCTCTGGATCTCCGGGAAATTCTCTTTTCGGCATAATTTATTAATTATTAACTTTGTTTATTCAAGTTCTTTGAGAAATATTATTTGCATCTCTCTAAAGTTTTCTTCTCATCACATAGGTTTTCCTTCTTTATGTTTAATTACCGTCGTTTGTGCTTGATATTCCCTTCTGATCTTTAATATCTGGTAGCATTCTCTAATTTGCTTGTCTTGGTGAAAATGTTTATATTATGGAGCTAATTAATATTCTGCTTTCGATTTTTCTTCCTTTCTATTATTTCCATCTCAAACCCTTTTCCTTTATTTATCTTCCTTTTCTCTTGTTGGTCGTTCCACAAATCTTCGTCGATTGTCTTCTTGTTCTTTTAGTGCACTTTTACAGTACTCGTTAAATCAGTCACTCCTTCCAGTTTTCCTTTTCTTTCCTGTTACTTCATCTGTCTCTTCTAAAGTAAATTTCATTGTTTTGGTCCTGTGAAAGCTAAATAGAATAGACAATTGTCGTAAATTTGTTGAAACGGAACTGTAAGGCTCCATCGCATTGCTACATTTATGGAACGGTATACTCACATTGCTCACATAAACGCTTAAGTTAACTGTCCCTGGCATATTCTTAAAAAGATCGGTGACTGCTGGCAGGAAAGGAATATGATGACTGCTCAAGCTGAACTGATTTGCTTCGCTTTGACTTTGGGGCCACGAGCTTAACCAAACAAAATAAGAACCTCTCCTTCTTTTGTCATTTTCCCGCCAAATATATAAGCCGTCGTTTAGTTTCTAGGCTATTCTAATACTTTCTCGATTATGTGGGTGGCTCTACCTATCACTGATATTTTTAAAGTTGCTGTGTTTAGATTGGACAATAAAATACAAGTTTAAATTTAAAAAAAAAATTGATATAAGGAAATAACGAATGCATTAGTTTGGACTGCAAATTACTTGGTTAGAGGTAGACAAGCGTATCTCAGAGATTAAAGATTCAACAGATACTACGAGAACGAGCTATATATATATTGTAATGGTTTTAGTGTAAGGGTTTAATAACATATTAAAAGGATATCAAAATTATTAATATGTATTTGGTAAAATAATGAAATCGAATTTAAATTCAATTGAACGATGCAATATAAGAAACATAAAGGTTTTAACATAATTTAATTATTATCTCAAATAAATTGGAGGATTAATATCAAATACCTATTCGAGAAATATCATTCAAATTAGTGGGTGTTAAATAAATATGATACAGATTATATCGAAGCAGGACAATTGGGCGCCGCCGTCTGGGCGCCGCCGTTTGGGCGCTGGCCGTTTGGGGGCCGGGACTTTTGAGCCCCGCCGATTGGGCGCTGGACATTTGGACGCCGGAATTTAGAAACATTAAAAATAGTCCACGATTCTTTTGTTATTTATCGTAAATATGATGTTTTGCAAGAAATTTCAAATGACATTGTTCACGGTGTAATAGATTTGATATACAGTGTGGTCCATTAAGTGTGCAACAAATGGAACATTTTTTTATTAGTTGTACAACCGAAATTTAAATACCGCCAGAAGTTAGTGCATGTTCGATAACCAAATCAGATGCATTTAGAATGGCTCCAAGTCAAACAGCATACAGGACAGGACAAAAAATATGAAATTCGTTCAAGAATAAAGTTACCTTATTTCAAAAAATGTATACTACTGGCGCCCAAACGTCCGGCGGTCAAAAGTGTGGCGCCCAAGCGGCGGCGACCAAAGGGCGGAGCCCAAACGGCAGCGCCCAAACGGCGGCGCCCAAATGTCCCTTACCGAGATTATATAGCGTGTTGGCGTTTAAAAATATGCTAAAACAATATCACTACGTAAATATTTATTATTTAAAAAAATGTACAAGTAATTTTTTACTTAAAAAGACCTAAAAAGTTTGTAAGCTGCTGAAATTTCAAAATAAACCTTTTATTACATGATTTTAAATCTATTTGGTATGTGAAAGGTTGCATAATATAATAAAATGATCGAGGAGAGTATAAATGAAATTTTAAAAATAATTTGATATGAAGATGTTATGGAGGAGAATCGATATGGCGAGAGTACCATATGTTAAACAGTTATAATCTATAAAAGCAATTTCTGGAATTACATGTAGGATTGAGTTTATTGTCAATTAATTAAGTCATATGAATTGGATAACGGAGGCTAACTTTACTAAAAGTAGCTTACATGGAGTTTGATGGCAGATTGAACGTCTTGTGGTATCGATAAAAGGGTTTTCATCTACTGGAATTGTACTTCGCCAAGCTTGTTATTGAAGTGACGTTTTGGGACTTGCTCCTAGTAAAGCTTGGTGGTACTAGATTGTCAACGGTTTGCGATTTTGGAAGGAAGGTGTGGCGGTTTGCTTCTGGTCAATCTTGACAATTCTGTTGGAGGAAATAGCAGGTGTGTTTTCGTATTTGGCTGAGAGGTATTTGCGATTTCTGGTGGTTGATTACATTCATACTACGATTTATGTGGTGATCGGGAGACTTCTGTGAGGTTACTGGATGCTTTTTGGATTGGTAAAGCAGCAGAGAAATGCAACCCAGAATGAACAGGCGTTCCGCCTTACAAAAAGAGAAAGAAGAAGAAGAAGCACAAAATAAATTTTCAGGAATAAAACAGTCTTGAGTATGCGAGAACCCACATCTGCTTCTTAAAAGTAAATGTTTTTCAGCAGAGCTAGAGATATTTAATAACGTTGACAATTCAAAATTTATGAAAGGGTAAATGGGTTACTTAAATTCACTATAAAAGGGAATTGAGTAAAAACAAACTAAAGTATAAGAAAATTCAAACGTAATTGCTAAAGCATAATAAACATTGTTATAACATAAAACCATTTAAGTACATAAATACCATTGCAATATAGTCAATTATAACAATATATTGCTATAATGTTGTACCCAACGATGGTTTATTCACTCAATGTTAAACTACAATTCGCCCCACGTTGTTTGCCAATTTTTTGCTATGCCCCTTACCTTTTCTTCACTAATGCTTTTTAGTTTAATTTAACTAACTCGAGTAGAGCAACGACTATATAAACTTTTATGATATTATTTTCAGATTGAAACAAATTTCTGTTTAGATGAATTTATGTAAAATATATGCCCTTTTATATAAATGATAAATTATTCAGTTTATTAATTTTGCTAGCTCCAGTAGAATTACCACTCTAAAATTATGTTAGGTTCATGCATTATCAAAATTATTACTTGATACTTGATTAGTACAATGAAAATTGCTTCAAAAATATGACAGTTTTACAACTGTCAACGTCAAAAATTATGAACGGGTAAAGTTAGTGAAAATCATATTTTTACAATTCTTATCATTTTAAAAAAACATGGAAAATGTAAGTAGTACTTTCAAATACCTTATTCACTTTATTTTAAGTTATTGCTCTTTTAGATCGTTTAACAAATACCTGCAGTTACTTCATCAATCACTCCTACCAGCTTCCTCGTTGACTCAAGCGTGTGCTGTCTGACCACAGATGTTCCGGTACGCCCATGCAAGTGCAGCCCCTTAACTAATTGCAACTCCCGTCGCTGTTAATTGCTCCTTCGTAGCTTCAATGTGAACACCAAACTGCAAACTCCCGGGCTGCAGAAATCGCCTTTCTTTATACTGCGTGTCAACTGCCTCCAAGTTCAAGCCAATTGTAGATGTAATTAACTACCAGTGACTGCAATGCCTTTTGTCCATATACGACAGGATACTTCTCAACTTCCACCAAGAAGCTCGATAAGGTCCACAACCAGTGACTACAATGCCTTCTATCCAAATCTCACAAGATACTTATAACTCCCAACAAGAAGCTGGGTGAGGTCCACCACCATTAGTTGCAATGCCTTTTATCCAATGCAGATGTAACTAATCAACAATAAAATCAGTCCAGCATCCTTTAATCCAATTAAGGTGTAAATTTTAACAACGAAGGGCAGACTTCCCATTACCAATTCCAAAAAAGACTATTTTTGTAGATTGCTGCAATTCAACTTCTCCTTGTACTACTAACATACCATTTTTCCTTCATTAGTCCATCATACCGTCGCTGTGTTTTCTTTAAATTTCACCTTTTTTTCATCTCGTTAATTTACCATGTAGTATACCCCTTTCATTTAATAAAATGGGTTTTTAGTATAAAATTTTGCTTTTAATCAAAATACGTTTATATTTTTAGAATCAAACATTTTTTATTCTTAAAATTAAAATTCACCGTAGTAATACTAATACATCCATTTTTTCAGAATGAACACTCCAAGAATACTTATTAGTACAATTTATTTATATTTGACACTTTAAATTACTTTTTCAAATAATTATTCGACCTGTCTTTCACCTTTTCAAATTATAGTTTATTCTGATTACTATCTTATCTCAATTATGACTTGAACTCTTGTATTACCAAACAACGATCCTTACTAAACCCAACATTATTTAACTTATTATTTAATCCATGTTAGAACCTTTTTGTTAAAATCTTAATTCTATTACTGAATTTGAATTTAAGGCTGTAATGTCTTTAATAAATTTTTTATAATTATGCTGATCTTTTACTACTTAAATTATTCTTTGTATGTCTTAATAATTAGCTATTTTTTTTTATTAATTTATAAATAATCTCATACCTAGGGATTAACTTTCACAAACAAACTAGCAGTCTTGAGATGCTACCACAACAATATGCCGGGTAACTATGTGACCAGGAACATGCTTATATCTTCTTTATTTATGAATCGATTTGGATAACATTTTAAATGAAGATACTAGACATAATTTCTGATTGATCGATAGATATAGTCAAAATGGGCGACTTCCGGTTTCACCCGAAATGACATCAACTTTAATTTTTTTAACGAATCATTCTGTATATTTTATATTTTTCGGAATCTACGAGTCAAATTACATACAATAGTGTTCCGAAATTTAAATTTTTTCAAACAAAAAATATTTGTTTCAAATTTTATTTTTTACCATAGAAGGCCGTGACTTGAAAAAATCTGTTCTAATTGACACTAGAAACTCATAATAATAGCTATTTTATCAATAAGGTAAATAAAAAACTCATAATAAAAGAATAAAATTTGCTAAACAAGCTTTTTTAAAATGGTACCTACTAAGGACAATCTTGCCATTAGATAGAAAATGTAATTACCAATCTAACGATATGCATCATGCACTACTTTATCTTTATCTAAAATTCAAAATTAATTAATTAGTTATTTTTTTAAATGTTTTTCTGTAATACCTAAGCAAATTTTACAAACACTGTTGTATGTAATTTGAGTTGTAGATTTCGAAAAACATAAAATATATATGATGATATATTTAAAAAATCAAAGTTAGTGTTATTTCAGGTGAAATCGGAAGTCGGCCATTTTGATTACATTGGTGTGTTAATCCTAAATTATGTCTAGTATCCTTATATTAAATTTCATCCAAATCCATTTTAAGTAACAGAGATAGAAGCATGGTCCTGGTCTCATTGTCACCCAGTATATCTTATTATTATAAAGAAAACCTTCAAACTCTTATCACGAACTTCCAATTCTATCTGAAAATTCTTACTTTAATCCCTTCCCAAAAATAATATTTATTTATGGCTAATATTTGTTACTTATAAAAAATCACATATCAGGGGCTGACAGCATTTGAGTACGGGATGCATATAAGCAGTCTTTACAGACCTAGAGCAATAGAGGAACAAATCTTATATTATAAGAGCCGATGCCGCCGGCCGTCCTGACGTAAGCAGGCGCGCGCACACGCTGCATGAACGGCCTGCATACTAGCAAGTGGCGCGCGCGCACGAATAGCGAGACCGCATTTGTATTGTTAACGCTGGCAAGGCCGGACGTCGGCTGGCCACCAGCCTAAGCAAGCATTTTTATTGTTAACCGTTTCTTTACGCTGGCAGGGCCAGACGACGTAGGCTGGCCACCAGCCTAAGCAAGCATTTTTCTTGTTAACCGTTTCTTTACGCTGGCAGGGCCAGACTTAGGCTGGCCACGAGTTCTAGTCTACTTATACTACCACCACTTAAACGGCAACAAGTTGCATGGCGGAACCTGTCAATTTACATACCGCGTTGCATTCAAATGCTTTTTAATATTAAAGAAATATATTGCTTCGAATTAACTAGTGATTTGTTGCCAGATGAATTTATAAATCTGTTAGATAACAAAATGAAAAAGACAATTGAATCAAAGTACGTAGTTCAAGAAAAAATATGAAAGGCATTAATAAATGGGTTTATGCGTTTGGTATCAAAACACAAAAGAAATGGAATTCAAGAATTTCTATTTCTAATAGGGAAAGATACGTTTGCTGGTAAGTTAACATGTTTAATGTATGGATATAAATTTAAACATTGTATTTTTACAGAAAAAAAAAATTGTGTGCCACCATAGCGCCTTTATGAACGTTATAAAAATAAGCGAGGACTTTTAAAAATACCAAATGTAGTGCATTCATAATTTTAGTTCACATGAAACTAGATACTAAAAATACTAGGAAAATTGATGATTTTATACAAGTATAAGTTCTGCGTGATTTATTTTATTTTACGATATACAGGGTGATCTTTAAGTTGATTCTTTCCTTTTACCAGGATATAAAGCTTAAAAAATAAGCATTTTATTTCATTTACCACTTTTGCAAAATATCAAAACTAACGGAGGTACAGGGTGTTAAAGTTTCAAATTAAGAAGTAAAAAAAGAACAAAAATGAAACTAAACTTAATCTAACTTAAATGATATGTTCAAAATTATCACCATTCGCTTCTACATATACGTTTCGAATATAAGAGCGATGCGGTAGTGGCATTTTGACGACACTCCCAGTAAATAATAAGCATATTCTCTAATTCATTATTTTCATAAACATGAGCAATTATTTTAGCAATGACATTAATAAAATTACAATGGAAAACTAGTTGACAGGTCATTGCTTGACGACAGAGATAAACAAAACTAACATTGTCCAGCCGCCTTTGCGCTAAAGTTTAGTTTTTAATTTGAAACTTTAACACCTTGTATCTCCGTTAGTTTTGATATTTCGAAAAAGTGGTAAATGAAAAAAAATCTTATCTTTTTAAACTTTCTATCCTGGTAAAATGAAAGAATCAACTTAAAAATCACCCTCCACTATGTGGAGTTGATAAGAAATGAACATAGACACACCTTAAATATAACAGAAACGCTGCATTTTTTAACCACCGAAGCAGATATGAAAAAAACCGTTTTCGAATATTTAATGATCGAATGGGAATTGCTGAGTGGCAAAAATTCTATGAAAAATTACTAAAGCTTGATGAACTCAATGTAGAACACTTTAGCTAGTGGAAGAACAAATCCAACATCAAGAACTATTATTTATTGGCATGACCAGTAGCTGATTCAAAATTTAGGCCCTAGAAGAGAGGACTTATTTAATTGAGGTAGATATAATTGTATTCCTTATTGTTTATTTAGCTCCTAATCTAATCTAATAATAGTATTCTCTTTTCTCTATTTAACAATATCTAATATTCCCCAATAAATTTATAGAAATTAAGAGAAAAGCAAAGCAGTATATGAAGAAAAATACAAGAGCTTTTTTCAATGAAAATCATTTAGTAGTTGTTATATTAACTCCCATAATGCAAAGGGCACATGAACAGCAAGCATCAGAGATCAGAGCAAATAATTTTGATGAACAGCACAAGTTCTTGTGACACTAATAATCACAGCATCAGTTTCCTACTTGCACCCTGTGCAGCCAGCCGGTGCTGTGTCATTGGGTATAATCTTATATATAATTATTTTTAAAAGTCCCACTCACTCACTCACTCAATGGCTCATCAACGCCCAGCCCAAACCCTTGGATTTAGAAAGCTGAAATTTTGTTCAGAGGTTCCCTTTATGATGTATACAAGGAATAAGGAAGGATATTTCTAAATTCAACCCCTAAAGGGGTAAAATGGGGGTTCCAATTTTGTATGGAAAAATAATATTAAATAGACAATTCGACTTAAAACTTCGTAGGAGTACTCCTAAAAACAAATAAGCAAATACGTATTTCGTGATTTTCCCAAAATCAACCACTTATTGGATGAAATGGGGTAAATAAGCCTAAAAATCGATATGGGTGTTGTTATTGAGTTTTTGTGGGACGTTGATTGTGAAAATGGCATTTGAAATTTGGGAGGCAGATTTCTCATAGGGAGCAGGCATTCGCTAAGAAAGGATTTTTGAAAATTCAACTCCTAAAGGGGCAAAAAAGAGGTTGGAATTTTGTAAGATCAAATTTTGAACTAAGACATTCAACGTTTTTACAAATTTGTCCATAGAAGGTGAAAATAAGAGATGACGGGACGGGACGAGACGAGAAGAGACGGGAAGGGACGGGAGGGGAGGGAACGGGGCGGGACGGGTCGGGAATGGATAGGATGGGAGGGGTAAGGGAACGGGGCGGGACGGAAAGGGACGACACGGGGCGGGACGGAACGGGACGGGACGGGACGGGACGGGACGGGACGGGACGGGAACGGAAAAAGGGAGGGGAACGGGAAAAGGGGCGGGGCTTTGGTTGGGATGGGATGGGCTGGGATCATGATACTACTACTATTAAGATAAACTCACGCGGCGATCGAATTTTGTACTACGTTGCGCATGACGTCATTCCGTGACAAAAATCCTACTTGACGGTATGGAAATGCATTGCTTTAAAGCGGTTTTTATTAATGTTTTCTGTTTAGTAGTATAAAATATAATATTGATATATTACATTTTATTCAATATTATAATAGTATAAGAGATATTTCTTTTATGATTTAATGTAGGATTTATGGCCCATAATAGAATAAGCCCTTACATAAAGTAAGTAGGTGCTAGATATAATAAATTATCTTCAAAGTTTAGCATTGTATAGCTTTTTTGTAAAAAACGAACAATAAACGATTTTGAATACTAGAGTATTTAAATTTAAAAATAAAGGAAGATACCAACATATGAAGAGTGAAAAGTTTAAGGCTTATTCATTATCAAAATTTATTACTTTAATCCCTAGCGCAAAAAAGCACTTATGTTTTTTTAAATTTAATTAAATATTGTTAATTTTAAAAGAATACTTATGTAGAAAAATATGAGTGATATATACGAGCATATGTATACTGGGTGTCCACTCTCAAAGTCAAACATAGGCAATCAACATTGTGCACTTGATTTTTAGGTATTGTTCCATTATTTCTATACTATATCAGTAAATATTATTACTACTAGTATCATTTGATGTGCAACAATTTTATCTTTCTATTGATACCACCATCTTTCCTGTAAGTTGAATTGGCGAGTAGGAGTCAGCAAAATCGTTCAATGCAATGTTAGATTACTATGTTCGAGTTTGAGAACGGACACCCGGTATATATTATTAACTATTTTTTATAATAAGCTTTTTTTGGATTTTTATGGGTAGGTGTTAAAAATTTGTAGTGATAAACAATTTTGTTTAATTTATTAAGTACATATTATTTATTTAAATAATATTTACAAAAATTACACATTTACACAAGAAAACCAAGTTTTATTAAGACTTATTTTACAATTTTTGTAATTTTTCTCTTCTTCACTTTGGATTTTTCTTTAATATCTCTATTCAATATTCTAATTTTAAAATACATTTTGCATCGAAAGAAAAGATGCTTGGCCTCTGTACCTAAATTGATAGATTTCGCTAAATCCATTAGGACTATTAAATAATTTTTAATGACTCCCCATTAAAATTGTTAAAAATGAAGAGAAGGTACTGCATCACTTTTTAACTTCCATTTATTTTACGGTAACTCCAACAGTTTCTCTTTGGAACAGTAACCACTTTCTACAAAATGATTTGAACATATTCTTGATGTTTTCATATTAAATTTGTGTTGCTGGTAACACCATTGTTCGCAAACATGGTTGTCCCTTGGAAAACTAAAGAAACGGCAATCCGAAACTTTCTTGCTCTTTTTGTTGTTGTTGCTTAAACAACCCATCACTGCACAGTACACCATTGTAATAAATGTTTAATGCAATGTTTTAATTATAATTTATTAAATTTCACGCACATATATCTGCAAACAAAACGAATAACACATTAAACACCGAACCGAAACCTTTAACCGCCATATCAAACTGCCTGCTGCGATGGAAATTTGTCACGGAGTGACGTCAGGCGTGCGAGAGAGATGGGTTTATCCCATGCGCGTGGGTTTATCTTAGTAGTAGTAGTATCATGGGATGGGATGAGAGGAAATCATTAGTCATTATTTAATACACAAATAACTAACCTCGCGCGTATGAAGTCGAAGGTAACAACTAGTTATCAATAAAGGACAACGGCATATTGCGCTGATTCTAATATTTTCAAGGGTGCTATAACAAATTCCATTTTTGAATTAAACATAGCATATTATATTAGCTACATCCACCATATATATAATAGACTTGTCCGGGACGCTGGTCCGTCCGGGACGCTGTTTTGTCTGTCTGGGACGCTGTTTCAGCAGCCAAACCGTAAGAGATAGAGAAAAAAGTTATGAAAGTTATATGTTTGGAATGGTCATGTCAGGTCAGGAACCGAATTTCAGTCACGTGAAATTTCCGGTTTTCGATAAAATAAAATATTTTAAAAAATATTATTGTTTTTCTTTAATACGCTTTCTATTTGAGAAACGGTCTTTTTTGTTTTATTAAATGAGACATTTGTCTCACTGGTTGCTAGTTTATAAATAATAGAATAATAAGTAAGGGGGAGCATAGTTTAGGGGAAAATAAGAGCGGATTTCAAAAAGGAAGATCGATGAGGCCTTCGCGCAAGCGCAATGGTTCTGCAAGTGAGCTGCTCTCAACCCGCCATTTCAACTGACAACAACCACGCTTAATGAAATAGACGCGGTCTAACAGGAGTTTTTTAAATATATGTGCGCTCGTATAAAAACACACACACACACATATCTGAATCTGTTGGTCTGGGAGCTATAATTTTAGGTTAGCTGCAGTTTAAGATTTGTGTGTATGTAGAACACAATGTTCTATCATTTGTTTGGAAACCACTGCTTTTCGGAGGTTTCTACGCTTGCGCGGTAAACGTCAAACCCAGTGGTGACGCTATACTGAAGTTTTCCCAAAATGACACTTAGGGCCGATTCTATAATGCAAGTATATACTTAGAATAAGCTATCCGAAGTATAATTGTCATAGTTTTCTTTGTTACAACAATCGTTTCTAGGGTATTTATTCCCGGGATAACTTTATCCTTCGATTGTAGAACCGGCCCTAAATGGCACAGAAAGCAAAGTGAGAGTTGAACGAGATCTAACAAGAAAATTTGAGGTCAAAGTTAAATTGACACAGAGACACCCGCTTAGCGGGGAGAAAAAGAAGTAGTGGGTCGACTTGAACAAGCAGCACAAAGAATGGGACTTGTAGTAAATGAAACGAATACCAAGTATATGAGATCGGGCGACGAAGAATTCGAAACAGAAAAAACGGTTAGAAGTAAGGTCGAACTGCAACAACGTAAAGAAGTTCGAACAAGTGGCAAGTTTTAGTTTTTTGGGAACATTTCTTACCAGAAAATCTGAAATAGAGTCAAGATTAGTGGCCTGAAACAAGTGTGTGTTTCGCTAAAAGAAGTGTTTCGGAGTAAAGCGATATCACGGTATAAATGTTTATAAAACCGTGATAAGGCTAGTAGTAGCTTACGAGGGTGAAGTGTAAACATTAATTTAAAAAAAATAAAAAAGGCCGGCAGTATGGGAAAGTAAAGTACTGTCAAAAATCTTCGGGGAAAAGAAAATGGATGACGTATGGGAAAGACGAACTAATCTAGAAGTAATGGAACTGTATGCCGAACCAAACATAATAGGAGTACTACGAGTAAAAGCGCAGAGACGAAGGTGGTTGATACATGTATTGTGACGAGGATAAGTGAGAAACGGATTCGAAGAAAGTAACCAAAAGTGAAATGGGTAGACCCAGAAGAAAAAAAAGATCAATAACGAGGTGGAAAGATCTGTTGGAAGAAGACTATGGGCCTTCAAGGCCTATAGGGCTAGGCTGTATATTGTAATGAACAATGGGCTATTATTACTAATCATTATTAATTTGTAACAATAAAATTGAAATGAAATTTATATGTCCAACACATATCAAATAATAAAATTTAAATTACCATTTCATTGTATTAGCTACATAAAAATCCGGTTATTTGAATCTTTATTTACTGTTTATTTAATTAGCCAAATATTATGCCCCTTTAATAAATTTTATCGTGAATTCATTATTAGAATAAGAAGCTCTAAGAACATGAAAAACGATTTCTCACATGTTGGGTCTCAACAAAAATGTGCCCTATGACAATACTTAAAGCCTTTATTCCACCATCTAACTACAATTGTAAATTAATACTAAAAAATATTTTAAAAATAGATATCGTAGAGCAGTGGAAACACGAGGGCCAGTTCAGTATTAACGTTTCGCTTGTGAATCTAAATTCTAAAGATACTTGAAACGTATTGGGAATTTAATTCGCCGCCTTATCAAACGTTTGCATCTCAAGACCGCGCTAAGAAGCGATAGCGCGGGCCGGTAGCCGATGCGCAGGAAGCCACGTTTGCGCGCAGGAGTGTTTCCCCCGCCGCCAGAGTGGGGAGCACGAGCGCCGACCGGGAGCCACTGAACTTATAAAGAGGAGCACATGGCAGCTTCTAAGTCGGATCCCATCCTGGGGTTCTCCCCTAAGCCTTCTCCCAATCCACCTAGAAGAGATTCTATTCCCGAGTCCTCTCCTAAACTCCTGCTGATCCACCCGGAGCGATCACTCCCTTGCTTTGGTATGGTTACTGTCTTAGCAAGGGAGAAATCGCCTAAATAAAAGTTCTTGCGGGTTTGGTATGGTTACTGTCTGCCTGCAAGAACACCCCGATAACCTAGAGATCCTTATCAAACCCGTTCCCAAACCGTCATTAATGTAAAGGCTGAAACCATGGCTACTAATTAGCTTTCCCCGTATCTTGTGTAACCGAACCGCTGTTAGTTAAAGGCCGAAACCGCGGAATTTGTAACTAACATTCCTGTAATCCGCTGGACGAAATCACCGCCGCCGTCCCGTCCGTGATCATCCGAGTTCCGAGGGCGCATTCCATTTTCGTTTTCGAAAGCCGTATTTCAACTCTATTAACTCGCCCGAATTGTGAGGCACCAGAAAGTAATCAACAGCCTTCCGCCGCCAGGCTGGACGCATACAGAGATTATGCGATAAGGGACCTGCCTGTAAGAGTCACCGCCAGCATCATATGAGCATTCCTGAAGCCCTCCGAAAAGGATCTCCGCACCGCCGCAATCCAATCGAAGCCGCAAATTCGCTTGAACGGCGAATTTCCCCAGAGTCCGACCCCCGCATCGTTTCGAGCCGCGCCGGCAAATCGTCTGGCGGCCCCCGGTCCAGTTTGGCTCACCGAACGCGAACTCCTGCAGCTTCCTACGCCGGCAGGTATGTTCTTGAAACATCATTTCTAATCCGAAGTGTTCGCAGCAGCTAGCCATTGTAAACAAATCTCACCTGGTGCATGCGGCCGACGACCTTTGCTCCGAAGTCGATGCGCGAAGCAGCTGATGCGCGGCTGACCCACTCCGGGACATCGCCCAGAAGCGTAACATGCGCTAGGCCGGGGCATTCTACCAGATTCCTCCGCCTCCGCGTAGCAGCCTCACCGGCGTCCAGGAGTAACCCCGGTTGATGCAACTACCCCCTTTGGCAGTAACGCGTAGTGTGCAATATTATTTATATTTTCAATGTACATAGTTAAAGACAGTATATTTTATTTTTATTATTTATCCTGTGTTATTTATTGATCTACGCTATATCCGAGCAATTTGAACGTATTCTCCGACGAGCGTACCCGAGGTATTAAAGTCAATTAGAATATTCCCAATAAAGGCGGGTCATTACATCCCAAAAAACTCGAAAATTACAAGCATGAGCACTCAAACCAACTCAAGGGTACACCAGTATCAACCAATACTAAAGCAATACTTATGGGTAATTTTGGATTTAATTATGAGCACTCTATAGAAAAAGTTGGGACCTACCACAAAACTTTGTTGATGATGTCCTAGAAGTCAATTGATTCGATTATTTTCTTAAACTTATCTCACAGTGACATAATTTTAAATTATGTTGTATGTGGATACCTGAATTATTTTAATAAATACCATATTTTAACATTTCAAACCAGCCCCTTTTTCGATCACTAAATTAGTCTGCATAGCGCATGTTTGTTTACGTGCTTTCTACAGATATTTACATGCGATTTTGTGAAAATTTCTTGCCCTCTGTAATGGTCCAATTCGTGTAGTCACCCTATATAGCGCATTACCTTTGGAGGGGTTGCTAGGGAACATTAGTGGAGTACGGAAAAAATCAGAGAAAAAAGCCTCTTCTAAGTTCAGATATTAAAAAAACCTGAATCTTAAATTTGGCAACATCTCATCTGAGTATGTTACTACATAATGTAGACTAGGTGTTCATTATTGTTATTTTGAAACCACGGTGATCCATTAAGTATAGGCTAATAATTGGGAATTTGGTTTATTTGGCTAACGAAATCGGGTAAGCTTTGTAATCAGGTTTTAGATAGATAATTAGGTAGGTATCTTCTGTTTGTAAAATTCTAAAGAAATTAATAAATCAATAAAGCAATAAACAATTTTTTCTACTCCTTTATTAGTAAATTGCTCATTAAGCACTGCTTACTTGATTAGTAAATTCGTTGTTACAAACAGTGTTACGTAATGATAATGACTAACACGTAATTTTTTTTATTACGTTACAGTTAGCTTCTGTTGTTTGTACGAAGCGGTGTAGGGATGTGACTGCAGCCTCCTAATTTTTAAGATGGTGTGACAGATGATTTGACAGTTAATAAAATATTTCTTTTTCGTTTAACGAAATGAGTGTGATCGTAGAAAAAGTATAGTACGCAACTCGAGCTATAGAGCAATTACACGCTCGTGGAATTACACACGCGCCGCTACGCGGCTTGTGCGTAACTTTTCCAACTCGCGTGTAATATGCTTCCTACAGCTCTCGTTGTGTAATATACTATTAATAAATAATTCGTAATAAAGACATGGAGGAAAATCAAGATACATTCTAAAGCAAAATGGTTTAAAAAAGTTGTTAAGAATTTTGACCATTCACTAGCAAATAAGTTTGTGTTCGCCTTAAATATGTTCACTTGAACTCTCTGGAGCATACAAACATTAACAGTTTGAGCGACACCTTGAATACGAAGAATGAGATCTTGCACGTTATGGACCGGAGTTCGATAAACGCTTATTTTAACGTGTTCCCAAAAGAAAAAAATCTAGCTGCGTCAAATCAGGAGATCTCAGTGGCCACCCAACAGGGCTATTTCGTGCAATCCATTGCTGATTAAATTCTCCATCCAACCACTCTCTAACTGGAGCAGCAAAATGAGCTGGTGCTCCATCCATTAGGACCCACATGTTTCTGATAGCCGCAAGTGGCAAATTATCTAAAAGTTCTTGCAGCTCAGTTTGCAAGATATTTAAAAAATTCTCACCTTTTAGTCGAGGAGGTAAAATGGTCCCAGTAGGTGGGTACCAAGTATTCCAACCCACACATTCACGCTGAACCTTTGCTGATGGTGGTTTACAACTGCTGCGTGGGGGTTTTCAAAGGCATAAGCATGAGAATTGCGAGAATTATAGAAACCAAACCATTCTTACTAAAATTTGCTTCATCCGTCCATAAAATGCGAGAAATAAAATTTGGGTCATTTTCATTTTGTCCCGACAATCAATTACAAAAATTTCTCCTTAACTGAAAGTCGTCAGGTAAGATAGCTTGAACTTTTGTGTAGTGATAAGGGTGTAATCCTTCATCAGCAATTACTCGATGTACGGAACTTTGCGACAACCCCATTTCTTGTGCAATGCTTCTTGTACTTATGGTAGGATCTTCTGTTACAACATTAAACTGCTTCTTCCATGTTTGGATTTCGCACATTTCGTAGTCGGCCTCGATCTGCATTTGGCAATAAAGCCAATTGCCCAGTGTCTCTGCTCCTTTGCAGGAGACGGTTTATTACATTTGGGTCAGGATGTCTTCTGTTCGGAAATCTTTCTGCATAAACACGAACAGCCTCAGCGACATTATTGTGGCACTTCCCCACAATCAGGATCATATATACATATTCGTTATTAGCGTCGTCTGCGTTGATTGTTTATAACAAGTCTGTTCATTCCAACTAAATTTACAACTAGAGGCGCTGCTATCGCGTGTCAATGGAATTTAAAATGCAGAATTTAACACTACAGTCCCGGATTGCCAAAATGACTCTTTATGGTAGCACTCTTGGATTTCTATTGGTTTTTTTGTTACTACTAGGTTGGACAACCCAAAAACGTTATTTTTAAAACCTGCGTTTTTGTTACCTGGCAAATTTTATTTATTTTTGCTTAAGTCATAATCTATAATTTATAGTTTTGACATTAGTAACTTAATTAATTGTTTCTAGTTACCCATAGCTTGACTTAAAAGTATTAACCATGATATAAAGGGTTGTTTTTAATTGGATTTTGACATTGACAATCCGGGACTATAGTGAATAGAGTTTAAGATTTCTAAGTTGTCAGTCGATGTCATTGTCAAATGTTTTGTTATGCTCGTGTTGTACCATTGCCAAATAGTAAAGATTTGTTTCATTGCTCCTTTAATGTTAAATATTTAATGAATAGTAAGTTTCAAATAACTTTGCATATAATAATAATAATAATAATAATAATAATGGCTTTATTCATTTTGTTTGTATTTACAAACATGAATCACAAGGCGAGGTTCAGCAAACGCTGCTCTACCACCTAACCTTGAGCAAAGAAATGTTATTATATGGCTTACAGCCTAAGGAGTTTCGTGTGTTACCGCAATATTAAAAACATATAAATTACAACGACTACAAAAAATTGCGAGTATGTTATCTCGGCAGACTAGCGAAAATAGAATAAGGAGTCAGCTTATGTTTTGCAGAGAAAGGAGATGCATTCTATATTTTCTCTTGAATTCCATAAAACTTAATAAAAAGTATTCAGGTTTGAGCGAGTTAATTACTTTAGACATTTGATAAGTGCAACAAGATTTATATTTCTCAGTTCTATGGGAAGGTATGGTGACAAGAGATGTAGGGCGAAGATTCATATTGATATTAACATTAAGTGAAACAGACCTAAAATCAATTTTTGAATACAAATTCTTCAGGATTATTAATTTTCGGAACAGGAGTCACTAAAGCTAGTTTCCAAGAATTAGGAAACACACCATTAATTAAACAAAAATTAATAATATGACAAATATATGGTAGAATATATGGCAGGCATAATTTAATCATATTAATGTTGACACCATCCACACCAGATGCATTGGTTTTGATTGTATTTATTATTTTTAAGACCTGGTCTTCGTTAACTGCACTAAAATTAATGAGAATATTGTGATCTAATAATTTATTATGTTTATAGAAGTTCACGGTAGGGCGGGTATCATTAATCCCATTAGGTACTGAATTTATAAAAAAATAATTTCATTTTTCTGCATCTTTCAGCGACGGCGGCATCTCTGCATTAGATTTAGAGTGGATGTTACATTTTGAAAGCTTTTGCCAAAGAACTTTACTGTCTGTAGTTTGTAACTCATGTTCAAAAAATGCTTTTTTTTCATTTCTGATAGCTTGAGTTGTATAATTCCTAAGTTGTTTATAGTAATTCCAATGAGACTGATTTTTAGTACGTTTAAATTTTATGAACACATAGAAAACATAAAAGGTTAGTACCTTTATTCTCAGTGGTTTGGAAAGCAAATTGTATCCGTTCGTGTTTTGCAATAACTGCTAAGCAATGTCAGCTAGTCAATGTTTCCAGACAAATACAATAAATTCGTTCTTCCAACAGTGTGAACAATATATTCTGCTAACATGGCCACTGCAGAAGACATTTTCACCAAATACCACGTTATTTGTCACTTTACATAAATTTTCAATATTGTGTTTGATTTAATTCAGTATTTTTGAAGTGCTGGTGACTATTTACAGTTTCCTGTAACACGCGATCTTGGTGACATCTGTTGTCGAGCTTCGGTTGTCACGAAGCAAACTTTTCAGGTCATTGAACAGACTTGTTATAAACAATCAACGCAGACGACAGTTATTAGAATACATTTTTGAAATGTCAAGTAACTGACTTTGAAAATGTAACTGACAAATCTAAACCTACTTAAACAAAATATCAGGTTATTATAAAAGCTTTTTCATCAAGTTCCCTTTGAAATATTGTTAAATTTGAATATATTGGTGGCACTGTAAGTCTATGTCAAATTCGAGGTTATCAGGTTAGGTTTTCCGTCAGTTTTGACACAGACTGACGCAAAACCTAACCTGCTAATGTCGAATTTGACATAGACTTACAGTGCCACCAACATATTCAAATTTAACAAATATTGCAAAGGAAACTTGATGGAAAAACATTTATAATCACCCTGTACAAGAAAACTGGCTAGCTCAAGCATCGTTGCCAGTTCCATTTTAAAACTATAGGCATCAATAAATAAAATTTTGAAAACTAAAATTTTAGGTAAGTTTGATAAAAATGCAAGTTTTTTGAATTGGGATGTTTAATAACAATAATAATCTTCGAATTATTTGTTGAATTATTAAAAAATGTTGGTAAATAGCTTATTTCAAAATGCATCTTCTGCTGTTAATATTTCAGAGGAATGATTGTAAATATTTTTTTTGTGATTTTTTCCATACTCCGTTAGTAGTCCCCAACAATCCCTCCAGAGGAAATTCGCCATTTTTGAATCACTCTGTATATATATTGCTATGATTATAGACTTATGTTCGTTTAATAATAATGGTTTTAACCTTAATAAAAAGGAATAGCATGTATCTCAACTCAGGGGTAGGTTCTGAAATATCAAGTAATCTAATTGTAATTTGAATTATGTTAAAACTTCAATAAATTTGACATTTATGTCATTTGCAATTGCTTGTGCAGATAACTAATCAAGACCCTTTACAAATTATATAAAATTCATAAATCAATACGTAAGTATGACTTTCTTTGTCTTAATGAACCAATTCTAAATGTTCTTTGTTACAGATAACATTAGCATGTATTTATTATTAACTAACCTGCAACGCTCAAATTTCCAAGTAGCTTGAATCAGCCTGTTTCCTTCAGTTCTATCTGTAAATAAACACTAATCACCTCACTTGTAACCTCGCTGCATCCATCACGTTGTCGACTCAAACTGTCCAGCTGTGAGTAGCCTCAAAATAATCTCGTTGTTTAACAATCCAAATCCTCATGTATGTTCCCTCAGTCGTCAGGAAGTTGATCTCCGTTCAATGGGAACCAGTCTGTTGTGACAAAACTCCAAACAGCAACCTCGTCCTAAGCTGGAAGATGACAGTTCTCCACCAAGTCCAAACACCCTCCGGCGCAGCACACAGAAACTCCAAGCAGCGTCAACACTTCCAAAAGAACGTCCAATCGCCAATCCTTTGTATTAAAATTCCAATCAATTATATCCAAATCGTTACTCTTACTGATGTTTTATTATATAGTTCCAATTAATAATCTTGATCCTCCATTCTTGCTATATTTTATCTTTGTATTTACTTGCACTCCTGTAGTTATACCATATAAAATTCATTTACATTGTCGAGTTATATTTTCACTTCAGTACCACGTAAATTTCATGTATAGTCCATTTATCATACCAAAATAGTTCTTAGATAAATAGGACTAGAGTATATTAAAGTTTATTAGTTGAAAAATACTTTACATTTCAGTTTTTAAGTTTGTTTATTTTTTAATCCCCCTAAAACATATTTTTCTATCTCCTGACTACCATTATTTAAATTGAATGCCACACTCTAGACATTTTATATTAGGACTTTGATTCATTATCCTGCAACATTAAGTTGTTTGCATTATAATATTTCCTAGCCTTTTTCAATGATTACTATACGAATACTATTCCATTCTTTGCACTTAATTTTCGATATATTTAAATTATTTTCTCTCTCTATGTACCATAGCATAATTCCTCAAATTGAAAAGAAACTTTAGAATAATTCAAACTTATTATAAATTCCCTTTTCAATTTTCCACATTCTCTGTGAACAAACATTAATAAATAAAACTTTTAATAAACTCGTAGCAACAAATCAACAACAATTCTACTATCATTATATTTCCATAGTAACATTTTAATAAAACTTAGAATAAACAACAACTCTTTCAACATCTACAGTTTTTATCTAGTCACGATATGGGTAAATCATGGTTACATGGAACCTTCCTCTTATATGTCCATCTGTTTCGCTTATCAATTCGTACGTATTGTTATTGTTGAATATTTTATGTATTTTGTATGGACCCTCATATGCACATAACAGCTTTGCACATACTTTTTTTTTCGATCACCTATTCTCAGTTTTTCAACAACCACTGAATCTCCTACATTAAATCGTACCCGTTTTGAAATTTTTCTATTTTGCTTCTCTTCATACCTAGCATTAATTATCTTCAGTCTTCTCCTTGTTCTTTCCAAAAATTGTATTATTTCAACATTTCTCTGCTCTTTCCTCCATGGTCTCGCTGGTACTATCTGTTTACACAGTGTAACTGGGCTGATTTCTGTTGTTGTATTAGGGACATTGTTTATAAAATTTTCCACTTCTTCCAAATATTGTACCCATCTATTATGGTTTTCATAAGTTAAAATTCTTAAATATTTAATTACCTCTTTAATGTATCTTTCTGCAATGTTACTTTGAGGATGTCTTATACTACAAAAACATATTTTGATGTCATTCCTTTCCAAATTACTTATCAACCTTGAATTTTTAAAATAGGTCGCATTATCCGCTAATATCCTCTTTGGTTTCCCCACTTCTTGTTGAAAATATTCAATTGATCTAATAACATGTTTCGTATTGCAACTTTTTGTCGGATATAATTTTACAAATTTTGAAAACACATCTACCATAATTAAAATGTGTTTGTACCCATATTGTCCTGTTACTAAATTACTTAAGTAATCAATAGCTACCAATTCCATTGGTTCAGTTACTCTGATACTTTTAACAATGTTTTGGTTTTTAAAGTTTCTCTCTTTGGCAATTTGACAAATGTGACAGGTTTGTATTAATTGTTTAATTAATCTAAGATCATTTTTTCTATAAAAGCATTCTCGAAACATCAACCACGTTTTCCTTGCGCCACAATGTCCAAATATTACATGTATTTCCTCAACAACTTCTAACATGTCTTCCCTACTTAAAACCATCAACTCCTTATTTTCAACGTCTTTTACTAACAAATCCTCTTTAATTTTGTACCCTTTATAATTATTCCCTTGACTTTGCAAAACTAAATTTCTTAACTCTTGTATTTCCTCTAACATCTGTTTGTTTAAAATTTCTTGTCTTGATAACCTTCCTTCCTGATAAATTTTTTCAATACCAATTAAAATTTGTTTTGGTTTTTCATAACTCGGTGTATCTTTTCTACTTAAAAAATGAGCAACTACGTTTAATTTTCCTGGTCTATGCTTAATTTCAAATTCATATTGTTACAAGTATAAAGCCCATCTATAAAACCTGTCATTGTGAAAAGTTTTATTCTTAAGAAACGATATTGCAGAATTATCTGTTTCAATGTCAAATTTATTACCAGTTAAATAAAATTTTAGTTTATTAACTGCGAAAATTATTGCTAACATCTCCTTCTCCGCTATTGTGTATCTGATTTCATAACCTTTCAAAATCCTTGAAATAAAACATATAGGTACTTCTATCCCATTTTGTATTTGTATTAGCTCAGCTGCGATTGCTTGGTCAGAAGCGTCAGTACGAAGTACAAATTTTTCTTTAAAATTAGGATATTTTAACAATAGCCCTTCATGAAACCTCTGTTTGATTGTATTCAATGCTGCTTCACGTTCTTCGTTCCATGCCCATTTTGTATCTTTTCTTAATAACTGTACCAAAGGTAACGTTAATTCTGAATAATTATTAATGAACATTTATAATAGTTAAAAACACCTAACAGACCTTTTAACTTCTTCAAATTCTTTGGACGAGGCAAATTCTTAATTTCTTCGATACGTTTCTCATTTATTGTAACTCCATTTTTACTGATCTCATAACCTAAGTACGTTACATTTTCTTGCATAAATTCACATTTTGATAAATTTAATTTTAATCCATTTTTATTCAGTGTTTCTATTACAGTCTCTAAATGTTTTAAATGTTGTTGTTCATTCTTAGAAAACAATAAAATATCATCGATATAGTGCACACAAAAATCCTCAAACTGATTTAGAATTTTCTGCATTGCTCTAACAAGTGCAGCACATGATGTTGAAAGTCCAAATGGTACTACTTTAAATTGAAAAATCTCGCCATCAATACTGAATCCTGTATATTTCCTCGACTCTTCATGTAATGGAATAAGCCAAAAAGAATTCTTTAAATCTAACTTTGTAAGTATTTTCTTATCCCAAATTCTGCTTAATAAACCATCAATCGTTTGTGGAGATTCGTATTGTGGTTTCGTTATTTGATTTATTTTGCGTGCATCTAAACATAAACGAAGCGAACCATCGTTTTTCTTTACAACTACTAGTGGATTAATAAAATTGCTTTTGGAAGACTCTATTACGCCATCTTTTACCATTTTATGTATTTCTTTCTTTACTTGTTCTCTCAAATTAAAAGGAATTGGATACGTTTTACTGTTAAAACCTTTTGACTCATCTACCTGCAACTTATGTAAATATTTCTGAGCTTGTCCTACTCTATCATTGATAATCTCTTTGTTTCTAGTAAGTATTTCTAATATTAGGCCCTTAAATTGCAAATTCTTTTCACCTATCTTTAAATCATCCAACAAAATCCCTTTATAATTAATATTATTCATATTTCTTAGTACATTATTAATAATTATTTTATCATTACTATACATCAATGCGTCTCCAATACTCTTTGATTGGCTACACTTATTTTCTTGGCAGACACTTCTGGTACTGTTCCAAGATTTAATTACCCCTTTTAAATGAATGCATTTTTGCTCTCCATTTATCTGAATTCCCAATTGTTGAATGATATCGACCCCTATTATTAAATCAATACTCAAGCCTTTTACTACAAATAAACTAACTATGCCTTCCCATTTATCAATTATTATTTTAATACTCAATATTCGATTAGTAGTTGAAATTTTCCTTTTCGTTGCAGATAGTAAATCTGTTTTATTAACCTTGATTAATTTATTATGTAAAACGTCTATATTTTCTATAATTATTTCTTCCTTTATTAAAGAGGCCATTGCTCCACTATCAATTAATGCTAAATATTCATTATTATTTAAAATAACTTTTAAAAATGGTAATGTTGAAATTTGGCTATCTTCTTCTTCCTCTTCTAATAAAAATTGTCCATTATTCTCCAAACTAGTGTTGATAAACGTATGGTTCTTAACTAAATTAATTAAAATTGAAGTTTTTTTTTATCTTCTGAGGAATCTTCATAAACCTCATTCTCTTGCTTTCGGTCTTCTTCCCTCGGTCCTCCTCTATCATATTCTGTTCTATACACTGTATTAATGTACTGTCTATTAGAGTATTTGTTCTTGTTATCATCTTGATTTGTTTTCTGATTATTCTTTTCGACGATCATTTGTTGATATCTTCTCCGTTCATTGCCATTATAATATCTGTCATTAACATTCCTTTGGTAATTGTTTCTATTTTGGTAGCTTCTCCCTCTATCATAATTCCTGTTGTATCCATTATTATTAAAATTCCTCTCACCTTGTCTGTAATTATTAAAATTATTTTGGCCTAAATTATGTTGATTTTGTTGTATTTCCTCGAATTTTCTTTTACTAGAATTTGGAAAATTCGAAACTTCTCTTCTGTAATTACTTCTATGATTTATAATTGCCATATCATAATTTCGAACTATCTCTAAAAAGTCCCTCATGGTTTTTATATTTTGTACTGCAACAGCTCTCGTAATCTCCTCCTCTAAATGTCTTGATAGATGTTGAACTATTTCTTCTTCGGATAATTTTGGAGTAAGATGTTGTGCTTTGTTAAATTTATTAATGACATATATTTCCCGTGTACTACCTCTTTCCATGTACCTTCCAGTTGTTAACTGTGTTCTTACTCTCGCCTGATGTGCATTACTCCAATATTGTTCTATGAATAATTTTCTAAACTCTTTGTAACTGTCATACCTTGATTTTATAATACTATGCCATACATCTGCATAACTTTTCAGGCTCATATTTATAATTTGCAGCTTCTTATTTTCATATGGTATTGTCCTCATAATATCATCTAATTTAATCAAGTATGTCATAGGCTGTTCACCTATTCTCCCTTCGAAAATTGGTAGCATTTCTGTCTGAAATCCCAGGTAACTCCCTCTTGAACTCCCATTTAAATTTTCTGTACTATCTTGTATCCTTTGTAACTTATCTTCTACTTCCTTGAATTTTACTGTGCTGTTCAAAATCTCTCCTTGTATTTGTACTCTATTTTCATCTACCTTCCTTCCTAAGACATCTACTTTTTGATCCGTATACTCTAATTGTACTTTCATTGTATCTTCCAATGTTACTTTCATCCCCTCTAGTTTTCCTTCTAGTTCTTCTTTATTGCGTTCTAACTCTTGTCCAATGGTTTGTTTCAAGGTTTCCTCTAGCTGTTCGTTGGCTTCTTGTCTTTCCTGTCGCACCTCATTCTTTACTTCAACTTTATAATTTTCTATTGTTAAACAAATGTTATTGATTTGTGCTTGTAGTTCTTCCTTATTTCCAATTTGAACTTTATAAAATTCGTCTTTCAATTCCTTCATTGCTTCTTTCATCTTTTCTGTCTGGACTTTTTGATCTTGCAACTTCTCTGTTAATCTTTCTGCAGTGTCTTTTATTGATTGTTGTAGATCCCTCTTTGTTTCCTCAGCTAACTGTTGTGACCTTCTTTCTATTTCCTCTGCATCCTTCTTTGACCTGTTTTCCCTCTCTTCTGCATCCTTCTTTGACCTGTTTTCCCTCTCTTCTGCATCCTGTAGTAATTGCCTCTTTGTTTCTTCAGCTTTTTCCTCAATTGATTGCTTTAAATTTTCCATTGACTGTTGTGATTGCATTTGCATTTGCATCATCGTTTCCATTATCTGTTTGAACCTCTCTTCTTCTGCTGTTTGTTTTTGCTGAAGCCTTACCTGGTCTCCTTGTATTTCCATTTCCGCTTCCTCCACTTCTACTTCGGTAGGGATTGTAATATCTTCCATCTCCTGCTGTTCTTCTTCTGTCCTTTTACTTTTCCGTGTGACTCTTTTATCTGCCATATTTATTATTTAACCTTTTACAAATTATTAAAATTCTAATGTTACACCTTTTATTAAATTGTAAATTTTGCAATTTATTTGATAATTACTTTTTATCCAAAAACTTTAACAAGTTTTATTGTTGTTTGTTCTATCCTTTTATTTATTTATAAGGAACAATATTTATAAAATGAAATGTTACTCAGCGTATTTTTTTATTTTAAACTTTTAGCTTGTACCCTTATTATAGCAATAAACAATTAGCAAACAGCCCCACGTATGCGGCGTCCATAATTTATGCTATGATTATAGACTTATGTTCGTTTAATAATAATGGTTTTAACCTTAATAAAAAGGAATAGCATGTATCTCAACTCAGGGATAGGTTCTGAAATATCAAGTAATCTAATTGTAATTTGAATTATGTTAAAACTTCAATAAATTTGACATTTATGTCATTTGCAATTGCTTGTGCAGATAACTAATCAAGATCCTTTACAAATTATATAAAATTCATAAATCAATTCGTAAGTATGACTTTCTTTGCCTTAATGAACCAATTCTATATGTTCTTTGTTACAGATAACATTAGCATGTATTTATTATTAACTAACCTGCAACGCTCAAACTTCCAAGTAGCTTGAATCAGCCTGTTTCCTTCAGTTCTATCTGTAAATAAACACTAATCACCTCACTTGTAACCTCGCTGCATCCATCACGTTGTCGACTCAAACTGTCCAGCTGTGAGTAGCCTCAAAATAATCTCGTTGTTTAACAATCCAAATCCTCATGTATGTTCCCTCAGTCGTCAGGAAGTTGATCTCCGTTCAATGGGAACCAGTCTGTTGTGACAAAACTCCAAACAGCAACCTCGTCCTAAGCTGGAAGATGACAGTTCTCCACCAAGTCCAAACACCCTCCGGCGCAGCACACAGAAACTCCAAGCAGCGTCAACACTCCCAAAAGAACGTCCAATCGCCAATCCTTTGTATTAAAATTCCAATCAATTATATCCAAATCGTTACTCTTACTGATGTTTTATTATATAGTTCCAATTAATAATCTTGATCCTCCATTCTTGCTATATTTTATCTTTGTATTTACTTGCACTCCTGTAGTTATACCATGTAAAATTCATTTACATTGTCGAGTTATATTTTCACTTCAGTACCACGTAAATTTCATGTATAGTCCATTTATCATACCAAAATAGTTCTTAGATAAATAGGACTAGAGTATATTAAAGTTTATTAGTTGAAAAATACTTTACATTTCAGTTTTTAAGTTTGTTTATTTTTTAATCCCCCTAAAACATATTTTTCTATCTCCTGACTACCATTATTTAAATTGAATGCCACACTCTAGACATTTTATATTAGGACTTTGATTCATTATCCTGCAACATTAAGTTGTTTGCATTATAATATTTCCTAGCCTTTTTCAATGATTACTATACGAATACTATACCATTCTTTGCACTTAATTTTCGATATATTTAAATTATTTTCTCTCTCTATGTACCATAGCAATATATACATTTCATATATTTTTTAAATCCTGCTAGCTATAAAACTGAACCATATTTCTTATTATGTACTAATTAACTTGAAGCACACTGTACATCTCGCAGGTGCAGAAGTGGTTTGTGCGAATGCAGCAGATCAAAGACGCGAAATTATAAATATAACGAAGCCAGCGTGGGCAATTGATCGCAGAGCCAGTCGCGGCTATACTAGCGACCCGTGCATGTGCGTGCCATATAACCCAAGGTACGACGCGTGTTATTAAATTCACCAAAAGTGCACAGAATAGTGAGATGTTGGCCTGCAGTAATCGCCACCGCCACTAAGAGGATCCTGTGGTGGGAACTCAAACTACTAAGGCATAAACCACCTGGGTAACATCACCAAACGGTTGCTGCATCTTCCATAGAAAGGAGACATTGTTTTAACGGCACAGAAGCATCGCTCTTATCCAAACTCGGAAGCAACCGACTGCAAGATTAGTTTCTATTTAGAATTGCAATACGAAGTAAAAAAGCGAAGGCAACATTTTCGGCAATTGTTTCAATGAATGTTTGCGTATCGTAGATAAAGGAGGTTTACCCGCAGCCAACACAAAGTTACTGCATCATATGCTAACGCAGCGTCATATATCTAATACTTACTATATTGCTAGCGGCTATGAGTGGGAAACTGGCCGATGAAGTGAAACACACAACCAACTCCTTAATGTATACGGTGAGCTGTGCGCAAGCGCGGCGGCGTCGTCCGCCCAATGGGGAAGTGGTCCCGCCCAATGGGGAAGTGGTCAAGTTTAAAATTCGCTTCTAAAGGCGGAGTTCGAATTCCCCCGCATGCGCACGAGACGCGTTATACTATAAGTGAGACTATGTCGGCGCCGTAATGTTTTCTGCAGTTTCCAGGCCCTACCAGCAATATATGTGTATTATATATATGCGCAGCGTGTCTGCTTGAATTGAACGCATTTAAACAATAGACAGCTTCGCCTTCAGTGTAGCTGTGCGCGAAATTTAAATATATTTCGCACTATCTGTGTTTGACTTTGTGTCTACAGCTGAACATTAACACTCTCATGCCTGTAGCGTAAAGTCTTTTTATATGAATAGTGTTTATTTTTACATGTAGTGTTATGTAATACTTCGAGTAGAAACAGCTTTCGCCCGTAGATAATTAAAATACTCTTGACAGTTGGCGTTGTTTATTCTTGGTGTTTTATGTACATGTATTCTCTTGTATTTGCGTTTTTTTTATGTAAACTCTAGGGTTTTTATTGCGGGTAGTATTTGCATGCATAATTTCAGCATTCCAGGTGACAACGAGCAAATTCAAAACAATATTAGCTTTAGCCGCACTGACGATCTTAATAGAGTTTTATGTCTCTACGGCTGTTTAAGCTAGCGAACCCAGGGCAATATAAATTAATAGTACCGTCGAGTATAGGGCTGAATAAAAATACTGTTACACCTCATGGTGTATTGTAATTCCATACTAAACTTAATATGTTATTGATACCCTTAAAGCAGAAAACACAGCGCTCAAAGCAGAAGTTACCGGACTAGAGAAAAGAGTTGAAGATCTTGAACAGTACAGCAGGCTTAACAACTCGGAAATCCAAAATGTTCCGGAGAAACAAAATGAGAATGTTTTTTAACTGATTTAGACGATAGGTGAAAAAAATGGTTACCCTGTTCAAACATCGGATATTAATGCAGTTCATCGAGTCCCGCGTATTGACCGTAGTAAAGATATTCCACGTAATGTTATTGTCAAGTTTATATCTCGTCAAGCCAGAAGCAATTTCTTAGCATCTGCGAAAGCTAGAAAAGGTTTAAGCAGTTCCGACCTTGGCATCGGGGTAAGCGAAAGAAAAATTTATATTAATGAGCATCTAATACCAAAAGCTAAACTTTTGTATAAGAAAGTCCGTGAAGCTGCTCAAGAAAAAAAGTATATATATATGTCTGCATAAATAGTTGCAAAATATTTATTCGTAAAACAGATGTATCAAAAATTATTCATATCTCGTGTGAAACTGATATAGCTAAAGTGGTGTAATTTGCTGTCCGTGGAATATTCAAAAATTTTAAATAAAGTGCAATTTTCTTTATATGGATCTATCGATATACTATCAGAATGTAAGATGGCTCAGAACAAAAACTACGGACATCTTTTTAAACTCTTTATCTTGTAGCCACGATGTCATTTGTTTAACAGAATCTAATCTCAATGACGCAATCTTAAGCTGCGAAATTTTGAACGCCAGTTATGAGGTTTATCATAGAGACAGATGTGACACTGATGTCAGTAAAAGTGAGGGTGGCGGTGTTTTGATTGGAGTTAAAAGGTCAATTAAGTATGCGCTAAAAAGTGAATGGTGCAGCAAGATTGAAGATATTTGAATCATGTGTAATGCGAATACAAAAAATAACCTCATACTGTATATATGTTGTGTTTACATACCTCCGGGGTCGAATTTTAGAACCACTTTAAATTATTTTCTTGCAAAATTATCTAACATCATGTCTTCTTTAAAAAATAACGAAACAATTTTAATTTGTGGCGATTGTAATCTCCTAACATTAATTGGGTTAAAAACAGTGACAATCATAGCATGCAACCGTCAGTTACTTATGATTGTATTTCAAATGTATTTATAGATTCACTCTCTGAAAACAATTTATTTCAAATTAATAGCATAAAAAATTCAAATTTTAGATCTTATTCTTTCGGGTTGCGAAAATTTAGAAGTTATGAAGTGTGACTAGCCACTAGTTTTGTCGATAGTCACCACCCACCTCTTGAAATATACTTAAAATCTGAATTTGTTAAGCCGTGTACTGAGGCCAATCGTGTAATTTATAATTTCAGAAAAACCGACTATAGCTCAATTAATGCTAGGTTATCCTCAATTGATTGGAAAAGAGAAATGGAAATTCTTAATACTGATGATTCCGTAAGCAAACTGTATGAAATTCTTAATGCTCTTATTACCGAATATGTACCAATACTTCAAACGTAATGATGATTATCCTATTTGGTTCTCTCTCGAGTTAATTAAGTTAATGAGAGAGAAGTATAAAGCACATCGGAAATACAAAAAATACAAATCACCATTAGATTACAGGACATTTAGCCAACTAAGAAGACGTGTGAAAGCTTTAATTAAAGTTTGCTTTAATAATTATATTAACAATATCGAGTCCATAATATGTAACAATACAAAAAAGCTGTAGACTTTTTTGAAGCACAAAAAGGTAGTTCAGGGTATTCCGAATAATATGATGCTGGGTGAAAAATCTGCAAATGACGGCGAAGCAGTATGTAATTTATTTTCAGTTCCGTATACACTCTTGATTTCGGTATAAAGAATACAAATCGGATAAGTAACAGCAGCATCTCATTGGGAACCTGCAGTTTTTTGGAGAATGAAGTTTTGTTAGTACTGAATACAATTGATATTAATAAGGGGGCTGGTCCTGACAATATACCTAGTATACTTATAAAATCTTGTGCATCAACTTGAGCAGAACCTCTAACGATCATTTTTAATAAGTCTTTAAACGAAGGCTGTTTTCCGGAAAAATGGAATAATGCGTTCGTAACTCCAATTTTTAAATCTGGGAATAAAAATTTAATAACGAATTATAGGCCTAT